>CM038220.1:78310622-78385718 GCA_021442155.1 Cymbidium sinense
GCGAAAGAATAAAAAAAAATACTCATAATTAACAACATTGTCATTTTCTTATGCAAATATAATGTAAACAAAAATATCAACAAAATACATGCTTGAAATGAAATGTTTAATAAAATTTACATATAAGATCACAACATATTGCAATTTAGTCTTTGGACAGAAATAATAATTTGTAAATGGTACTCTTAAAATTATAGTTAACAAATATTGATAATAAAATTTGCCAACGATATGTCTATCTTTGGATCGACAAATTGTATACATGATTAATATAAATTTATCACATATTTGCTATTGCACAAAATCTGGCCAAAAAATAATCTTTCTTTGGGCTAATTATTTTTCGCATAGATTTAAATGTAATCATTAAGTAATATTTATATATATATTTCAAAATTAAATAAATTGATATAATAAGGTCACTTTGGCAACATATTACTTCAATTTCAATTATATTTAAATAAGAAATATTAACTATATCATTTCAATTATTTTAGTTTAAAGTAACTTCAAATAATTTGACAATAATATAAACTTTAATAATTGTTCCAATCAAAATAATTAATTTGAGTTTATATATTAATTAATTTAATTATATTTTGGAATAAGATCACATAAATTCAGTTAAGAGACTTGTGAACAAAAGTATTAAATATAATAATGGATAAGTTTGCCTTTAAGTAGTTATATAAAAATATACATAAAATACATAAAAGTAATATTTAATATTTCTAACGTTACTATCAAATGTAAAAGAAATGTTTCATTGAAATGTTTAATATAAAGATATAATTATTCTATATGAAATGGGTTATACAGAACATTTCACAATTATAATCTAAAATATTTTCATTTTAATAGTTATCTATATGACTTCACGGTAAAACGTCTTATTTTATAAAAGTATTAAATGCAATATTTATAACTATCTTAAAGCAATAAAAATAAATGTTTAAGATGCACCATAAGTACTTATTACTAATTGCTCATAAAACAAAGCAAATGTAGAATTCATCTTTATAGTATTTAATGCATCAATTTTAGAAAAATGGTTCATCTTCTTTCATTTTTTTAATATATAATAATAAGAAAATTAATTATAAGCATTAACCATAATCTTACAAAATTCTCAAAATTTATAAAAAATGAAAAATGAAGCATTCTTGAATCAAATTCATATGGTGATTATAAATTTTATTTTCAAATTAAAACCACAATGGCGAGAATAAACATATTGATCACATAAAAAATTGAAATTGTGATCAAAGTAAAAATAAAATTTTGCTATATCCTTTTATTCAAATCAAGAATGAAAGTGATCTAAAGATATCGATTCTATACAAGACCAAATAAATTGCACAAAATTTTGAATCATATACTTTAATCTAAAATTCTCAAATAATCAATATGAAAGATTAAAATCGATTTTCAATGATTCAACATGATAAGAGCTCGATGCACTTGTTGGAAAATATATGAAGATAAAATAAATTTATCTTGCCCGAATCTCATGTTAAATCATCAAGAAGATTTTTCGGAAGCGTACCTAAATTCAAGGAAGAGTTAATGCGAGATTTTAAGCTTCCACTTCTAAAGAGGTGTTCTTGAGAGAGAGAGAGAGAGAGAGAGAGACTTCTTTCACTCAAGATAGGATGTGAGGAAAAATAAGAACCAACCCCAGAATGGGGACCATGATCTATTTATACTTGAGTTCATTTCATTTTAGTTATCATTAAAATAAAATAAAAATATTATCTCTGCACATGATAATTCCATACAAAAATTAATAAGATGCTTCAAAAGCCTAAAATTAATTAATCTTTATTTGATCACAAAATTAGTAGACTTAAAAATAAGATAATGCATAATATATAATTAAATTCATATGTGAACCCACATCCAAAATTCCCAAAAGTCAGGGTTCTAAATATTCCATTAGCGTCAAAAGACAAAAAAATGTTTTTAGAGACCTTTTTATATGAAAAAATAAAGCAAAAAATCTTTATTGTCAAGAAGTTATTAGAAAGTAATTATCACAATTCATAAAATAAGATGATATAGTCTAATAATGTGATAAGCAAGGCTTCAATAGCCATGATTTACTTATTTGGAGAATAAATTTATAGATATACATAAATGAAACCATATGTGAGTTTGGTTTATAGCATTTCTCTCTATTTGCTTGTTTGTAAATAATATGTATTGAAAAGTTGATAATTTTGTTTTAAGTATTTATTATCAAAGCTAAATCATTCAAAATTATGACTTTTATCACTTCTAATCACATAATAGTTCTTATAAATTTATAAATTTATTTTTAAAATTTAATTTTAACTTCAGGCTGCTAAACTTTGGACTAAGTTCAAGTTTGTTTGATCTGATATCAATAATATTTAGAGTTAAGTTTATAATATATATGGACAATTCAGATTACTTCAAATTGATCTCAAATCAGCATTGTAGAAATAATTAATTTAATTAATTAGAGCTTTAAAAGTCACAATAAATCACACAAGAAAACTATAAATGGCTTCTCTTCTTATTTAGTAAAAGGAGAGGAGTCCAATAAAATCAAAAGCCATAATTTATGTTAGATATTTTTTAAGTAATTTAAACTTTATTGAAAATCTATTTTATACTAGACAAAGAGGATAGAAGGTGTTTGATTGTGATGTATTGCTTTTTTTTAATATTATAATAAAATATTTTGGTTGGATGTCAGGATTTATTTTTTAAGACTAAATGTTATGACCTTATTTTTTAGAATTTATTATTATTATTGTTGTGTCTAGAGAATTTTATTAGGTAGATCGAGATCTTAGGTAGCAAAAATTATCCAACACCTGGCAGGATATGAACAGGGGTTATCGTGGAAAACCCGTTAAGGAAAAAAACCAGGCCTTGCCCGGTAGTTTCATTTATGTGTTCAAAAGATCTGAGTCCTTGCTTCGTTAGTTGGAGAAGAAGGTGTTCTGAGGAAACAATATTAGAGTGTAGAAAAATACAATATCGGTCAACTCCAACCCAAGGAGAAGTTTCCCAAAAGCGGCGAGAGCGGATCTTACGGAGCAACCTCTTGATCTTGAGGAGAAAAGGCGGCGGTCTTTTCTAGTCCTCACAGAGGAGCGTCTAGGCGACTCGATCTTGAGCACTTCTTGGTGGTGGCGTGGTGATAGCGTCGGCGTCAGTGGTTCTCGAGCTCTCACGGTCTTCAATCATTCGGTCTCTAGGTGAGAATGAGGCTCTATTTATAGATTTTTGGGAGTGGCGGGCCTTGTAATTCGTGGAAAACTCAACCACTCCCATCGGACGGCCAGTCACGATCCCCTCGATCGAGCGGTGTATTTTGATGATCTGGTGCCTTAATGATGTCGAATTGGGTGATCTTGGATTGGATTGGATTCGTCTTGGAGCCTTTCGATCGTATAAATATGTCGGTTTGGTGACCATTTGGCGGATCGGGATCCATTTTCATGCCCGATAGCTTGATGCAGTCGATTGAGCTTCGGATCGGACTATGCTTGATATTCTTATGTTAGTCTCATCGAGAGCGGTCAGTTTTGTAGTTTCTGAAATCGGTGATTAGATCGAAGCATTTCGAAAATGCCTTGAGATTCGTGCTTGATCAGTTAATTTTACGAGGATGTATTGTTATTTTTGGGTGACATTATCTCGATCATCAAAAATATATGTCAAATACTTGAAAATAGCAAATTCTTCAATGAAATTTGAGAGTCCATCTGCGCATTTTGAAGAACAAATCTTCATAGAGCAGATTATAACTTCGGAAGGCGCATTGCGGGCATAAATCGTGTGGTATGTGGTGCGAATTTGAGGTTCTGGATCCATCGGTGAAAGCAGGAGCTTCAGCAGGCGCCCATGTACGTGAAGCGCCAGTGGCAGCCTTGTAACAGCGCCGCCCATGATAAGCGCATGGCCTTCTATGCAGCGCTGCCAGATGAAGCGGTCATGAATTGCCGGTAGTGAGCGCGGAATAAGCGAGCGAATTGGCCGGGTGGGCCGGTCTGCCTTGAGGTTCTGATCATGAGCGTCTTGAGCGGGGAAGCGGTTCGCCCATTGGCCCGGATTCGCGGCCAGCTCAGCGGTTTCGGCCGAACTGAAGCGGTCGCGACCGTGGATCAGCGATTCGGCCATGAGAGCCTTGTGGCCTTATGAGCGTATGAAGCAGCGTATGGCGGGCGAATAACAGTTTAAGCGGTTTTGGCGGTTTTACTTTTGCCCCAGAAGGGGTCTATAAAAACCCCCCTAGGGCTAAGGGAGAAGGCACACCTTTCTCATCTCCTCTTCTCCTCTTAGAGTGCATAGCCCTCCCCCTGGTGGGAGTTTGGGCACTCTTTTTGGATCCACCCTCCCCAGAGCAGTGCATAGCCCTCCCCACGGTGGGGGTTTGGGCACTCTTCTTGGATCAACCTCTTCCTCATCTCCACCAAGCCAGTGCATAGCCCTCCCCACGGTGGGAGTTTGGGCACTCTTCTTGGATCAACCTCACCACCTCATCTCCAGAGTGCATAGCCCTCCCCAGTGGGAGTTTGGGCACTCTTCTTGGAATAATTTTCATCTCGTGCAGTTGGTGTTTGTAGATGGGTGAGAATCTTTTGAAAGAGACACGTCCGACCCTTGTAACGGAGGCAGCGACGAGGGAACCTTCTAAAATGGGAGGACTGAAGATTCGTGGGAGTCATTGATCACGGGAGACACATTGATCGTGCTTCAGAAAAAATATTATTTTCCGAATGATTTGGTTCTTAAGTGTCAGAAGAATGCGATAGAGCCCAATCTCCGTGCAGGTATTTCACCACTTACGAGATGAGTTTGGGCGGGATTGCGGTTTCCCCATCCCGAGATGATAGCCATTTTGTCGACATCAGGTTTGCATTTCCAGTTTTTTGAGCGAGGCAATGGCGATCGTGATGGGACTTATAGTCTTTTGAGCGTGCGACGCGACTCTGATTACCTGCGGATGTGCAAGTTTACTGCGATGCACATGGTGTATCACTGCGGGAATTACTTGACCTCGGACGAAGGATTCTCCCAAGTTGGGCAAGCGATTCTTTTTTGTGAAGAATGGCGGGTCTTGAAATGGGGAAAGGCGAGATTTACCCATTCCCTAGTTGGTGATGAAGATATCCTGGACGGTGAAATTCCGAATATTGAAGATCTTGATTTGAGATTGATATATCGGATTTGTCGGGAGGAATCTTTGTTGGGGCTTTCTATTCATCCGGCGGTCTTATCGATTCGTTGAAAAGCCAACAAAGAGGTTTCAGTAGATCTCCCAAGCGTCCTCGGCTTCTTCCAGTGAAGGACCGTCTCCAATAGAGAGAGGAAAAGGGCGAGAGGTGATGGTGATATCGAATACGAAAAGAAAGAGGGCGAGTAGTCGTCCCAAGGATCTTCATTCACGAGGGCGTGTTGAATCATTCTGCGTGCATTCATCGAAGAAGCGGTAACAATCCTTCTTGCGTTCATCATCTTTTATTTCCCATTTCCGGGTGCTTAACGTAATTTTTCTTATTTCAGATACTGAAGAAGCAAGAACTTGACTTCAAAATGAACATTGTCTTTGAATGGAATTGAGTTAGTGAAGGTCAAGTTTCTCCATGGTGAATATAAGAAGCGGTATGTGGAGAAAGTAAAGAGATGTCCGTGTTGGAGAATCAACTTGATGAGTGCGGGACCGAGTTGGCGACTCAGCGACTTCTCTTTCTTTTTTCAGGAAGTTGGCGGACTGGGATGAATTAGTGGAGGCTAGAGCAGAGGTTGGTTGCTCATGAGGATCGAAGATCTTTTAGAAGGTTTGAGTCTTGAGGCAAAGAAGCAGTTCTGGCCTTTCGAGAAAGAGGCGCCTTATCTCGGGTAGAAGCGGGGAGCGGATCCGAGTGGAGGACTTCAAGAACTTGACCTTGAGTATCATAGGATCACGTTGAGGCCGAGACCACGTGTATGATGTAGAGGTGAAGGCTTTGGAGGCGGCGGTGTGTTGATGAAGGCTTCATCGAGGTTTCTTGAAGGGGACACGCTTGGCGTATCGCATAGGAGGCTGGTGTTGAGGTCCTTTCTCCCCTAGCTTCCCAGACCCTTAGCGGCGAGGATGACTCAGATAGTTCTTCATCATCTGATGAGACCATCAAGGCGTGTAGTTGTAGTTCCTTTATGTTGCATTTAGTGTTGTATATTATTTTTTGGTTGATTGTACTTGTATGTTGCGAGAAGTATTAATAATCCACAAAATTGTTTGTGAATATTTCCGGAGTTGTGTGTCAAGCGTACTTTCGATGATAAAGATTCAGCGTAGAAGAGATCATCGGAATCCCTTTAGGGTAATTGATCTATTCTAAGATCATTACGAGGCGTTACTTGATGACAAACTTGCGGAATATATTTATAGAGGTTCTCTCGAACCTCTCGATCTATCTAGGTTGTGTATCGGGCGTTTTCGATGATGTTAACTTTGTTATGGAGAAAGTTGTAGGCGGTCTATAGAGGATTGCCAACTTATCAAGGTTGTTTATCAGGCGTTACTCGGCGATGTTAACGTATAGGAAGATCTGAATTATCGGCGAGGATTTTGACTATCAGGGTTGTTTGTCGAGGTGTTACAGATGGCGTTAACGTATGGAAGAGGTCTAAGTCTGGGACCTCTCGATCTATCTAGGTTGTGTATCGGGCGTTTTCGATGATGTTAACTTTGTTATGGAGAAAGTTGTGGCGATATAGGATTGCCAACTTATCGAGGTTGTTTATCAGGCGTTACTCGCGATGTTAACACTATAGGAAGATCTCGAATTATCCGAGGATTTTTGACTATCTGGGTTGTGTATCGGGCGTTTACCGATGATGTTAACTGTTATGGAGAAAGTTGTAGGTCTATAGAGGATTGCCAACTTATCAAGGTTGTTTATCAGGCGTTACTTCGATGATGTTAACTATAGGAAGATCGATTGAATTCCACAGGGATCGATCTTACCACGAATGAGATACAACAATAGTTGCGTATCTCTTGAGTGGTGTTTTAAAATGCAAGCATAAGCAGAAAAAGTCATAAGTATGAGAACTTTAACATAGATAGAAACATAAATCAAACAACTTGATGCCAAGGTTGGACAATAAGTATAGCAGTATCGATAAATATTTAACGATAAATTTGCAATACAAACATACGCGATGATAATGTTTTCGCATTCGAGAATAAAAAAAGGCGTCGTCCGGTAGTACTTACGGAGGTTTGTAGCATTCAGTGCGTGGGAGAGTCTTCCCATACTATCCTTAAGCTTGAGCGTGCGGGCTTGATTTTGACACCACCACATACGGGCCTTTGGTGAGTTTGTTCTTGTGGGCCTTTTCTGTCGAGACCGGATGAGGTCCCCAGATATTGGTATTCTTTACCCGGTTGAAACCTCGAGCAATCCTTTGCTGATAGGAAGCCATTCGGAGTGCTGACATGTCGCGGGTCTCTTGCAGGAGATCCAGATGGAATCGAAGCTTATCGTCGTTGCTGTCGGCATTAAAGTTATGGGTTCTAGGGCTCGGGACCCCGATGTCGACTGGAATAATAGCCTCAGTTCTGAAACATAGATTGTATGGCGTTTCTCCAGTAGGGGTCCTTTATGTAGTGCGGTAAGCCCAAAGAACATTGGATAGTTCTTATTGCCCGGCGTGGTTGATTTGTCTTTATAGTATTGTCTATTGGTGACTTGTCGCCCATTTACGTGGATGGGATACATTGTGGATTAGCGGATATCTGACTCACGGCGAAAGATGTGAATCTTTCGTGAGCTGCGTCCCATTATCGGTGATGATTTTTCTTTGGAATCGAAACGACAAATAATATTTTTCGGACAAATTGCTTGGCATTTGTTTGGTGATTTTGGCGGATTCGGCTTCCACCCGCCATTGAAGTAATCAACGGCAAGATTATGAATTTTGTTGCGGTGGCAATGGGAAAAGGTCCCATTATATCGATCCCCATTGAGCAAAGGGTCAGGCTCTGGATTGTGGTGAGTTCTAGATGGTGTATGAGTGAGATTGGAATGTCGACACTTGTTACACTTCTTTACAAACTCAATCGTCATTCTTCATTGTAGGCCGGTAAAACCTTGCCTCATGATTTTGAGGAGCTTTTCCTCCCAAATGTTCACCACAAATTCACAGATGAACCTCTCGCATTGCATGGCCTCAGAAGGTGGTAGACACTTTAAATAGGGCCCTAAGAAGGACCGCTTGTAGAGTTCATCACCGATTATGGTGAAGTTCAGTGCTCTACGTCGGAGACAGATAGCATCGGTGGGGTCTGTTGGCAAGGCCCCGCTTTGAAGAAAGGACATGATTGGGTCAATCCATGAAGATTCTTTTGGGTCCTCGATTGTATCACCCAGGGCCTTGAATCGGGAAAGTGGATGTCTCATGTATTTTCTCTTGAAAAGATCTCTGTCGTTGTTGTGGCTAACTTGGAGAGGGCATCACGCTCGCGTGTTACGCTCCCCTTAGAATATGAGTTATCGATGGGTCTCGATTACGGCAAGAAGTGACTTTGCCAAAAGCAGTGCGGCATGCGGATGGCATGCTCAGTCTCCTTCAACTTGTGAGCCACAGCGTGAGTCATAGATGGCTAAGTTACGGACCTCATGATCAATGGGCAGAATCACTTGAGGGCCTCGTACTCGTGACATTATTGGTGGTAGGAACTTTAGTGAAAGTACTCTAAAGTTATTTTACTTGGGAGATAAGCAAAATTCACGCTCCTTGCAAAGAGCTCCATCAACATACAATGTCCATTGATTTGTCATGGAGTGATGAATGATGATCTGGTGATGGGATGGTACATTCTACAACGAAGTCGTGAGCACTTGTGACTTTATATCGGGGCGTGGAAGAAAATGGATGTCAAACTCTCAAGCTCGAGACCACTTCATCAACCTTCCGGATACATCGGGCTTTTGCGAATAGTTCTTAATGGAAGATGAGTGTAGCGTTGATGGTGTGGGCGAAATGCGGTCCAATTTTAGATGCGAGAATGCACTAGCCATTGTCTTATCTGCTAGTGGATAGCGTCCTTGGTATCGAAAGAATTTTCTTGACATAATAAATGGGTCGTTCTGAATTCTCCTGTATCGACCGCAGACTTACGGCATGAGAAAGCGACAAGATAGATGTCTGACTTCTCTCCTTGGATAGGCTTTGATAATAGAGGAGGAAGCTAAATAGACTCGAAGTTGCTCAGCGGTCGACATTCATCACGTCCACTTTGGAATCCATTTCCTCGTGCACCCAGATTTTGAAGAATGGTAGATACTTATCTCTGGCGGGCCAAGAATCGTGATAAAGGCGCAATCCTTCGGTCAAGCGTTGGACTTCCTTGATCGTTCTTGGAGGTGACATGTCCTTGAGTGCTTTTATCTTCGGGGTTGGCCTCATCCATTTGGTGACCATGAACTAGGAATTTCGGAGGAAACTCAAAATGCACTTGCTTGGGTTGAGCCGCATCTTGTAGTGTCGAAGAATGTCAAAGCATTGCGGTCGAAATATCTTGTGATATTTCCAAGCTCTTCACCGATATCATCAACATACACCTCCATATTGTGCCTATAAGATCCTTGAAGATCTTATTCATAAAGCGTTGATATGTTGCTCCGGCATTTTTTAGTCGAATGGCATGACACGATAGCGGTATAGTCCCCTCTGTTTGGAAGGATGTTGCTTCCTCATCTGTTTTGTTCATCGATTTGATTGTAGCGAATAGGCATCCATGAAGCTTCGACTCGATGTCACGATGTCGCATAGTTGGTCGTCTGAGGAAGGGAAGCTATCTTTTGGGCATGCGATTAAGGTCGGTGTAGTCGATGCACATTCTCCGAGGCAGTTGGCCTTCTTGACTAACACTCGTTAGCCAACCGGGTGGGGTAGTAGACTTCTCGAATGAATTTGACTTCCGAGTTTGGTGATTTCTTGTTCTATGACTGCAATGTCGTTGAAGCGAAGGTTCTTTTCTTACGTATCAGGCGGTTGAGTCAACTTTGAGGGAGTGCGTAATGACTTCGGTCAATGCCGGAATATCGGATCGCTCGGCAAAGATATCTTGATTTTTTACGCGGAAAATCTATTACGATTTGATCGGTAGCGACGATCCCACCTTCACCTTTGCGATGGATCAACCGAGATAGGAAGACAAATTACATCTTCAAGCTGGAGAAGCCCTTTAGCATCCTCATCGTAGGTCGAAGTTCTCGATGTTGAGGTTCTTGGCGTAAATGGGCTTGCTTGATATAGCGCTTGTCTTTATCTGTTGATTCCACTTACCACGCCGATGCGGGTGTGGAATTTCATCTTGAGGTGAGGCCGCAGATGTATGCGAATATAAATGGAGAGGTCTCCCAAATATTGCATTGCGGACTCGGACTTCTGATAAATTGTATCAAGTGGGTTGCGTCTTCATTCCCAAGAGTTCGGAAGGCGATTGTCCTTCCCTAATGTCTGGAATTAGATTATCAAATCCATACGTGGACGCCCGGGTTGAAGCTTCTCTCTTTTCATACCCATCTTTGAGGAAAGTGGAGTAAAAAAAAACAACTCCCATTGTCGATCAATATCCTTTTAATATTGAAGCATGGATCACAACCCTGATGACAAGGGGATCTTGATGTGGGATCGAAGCCTCTAGATCTAAATCATCAAAGGGTGATAGAATGGTCAACCGAGACTTCTTGACTCACGGCTCTTGAAGGCGGCAATGAATATTTGGCTAGATAACGGCCCTCACAATTGTTTATCTCTCTCTCCAGCTTGGCGGTTCCTCTGGTTGCCCCGGCATTTCTTTGAAGCGGGTTGGTTTGTATATAAATGGCCTACGGCGTATTAGTCTTTCAATCTCCTCCTTGATTGGTGGCACTCTTGATGGTGTGCCCTGTTGCGGTGAAAGTGGCGAATTTCTCTTGATTTCCAATTCCGGGCTTTAAAGGTGCGGCCACTTGGCCATCCTCTTCTGAATAGGGTAGGATGTTGCATGGCGTGTTGAGCCGTATATTTCCTCTCTGGTGAGTCATCGAGGTGAGGAGGTTTTGGGGGAGGTTCTTTGCCTCTCTTCTTTTTTACGAGATGTTTGAACATCATCTTTGGGAACCTTCTTCTTCTTGGTGGTTCAAGCATTTGAGATGAGCACGATAACCCGGAGATTTGTGCCTCTATTCGATGGACAGTTAGCATAGGAATGGTGTCTCCGCATTAATGATGAATAGAAGTATCTGGCGGAGTCCTCAGAAGCACGCCCTCAAAGTTACGGATCTACTCACGGTATCTGTCGGGCTTGAGAGGAGAACTCTGGAAGTATTCTTTGAGGACTCTCCATGGATTACGGGATTAGGAGAGATGTGATGAATCACGATGATTCTCTTGTGAGGCATTCTACAAAAAATGGCGAGCTCTCCAAATGATCGGACGGACCCTTAGCGTGAATAGAAATCTGAGCTTTGTCCTTTGAAGTGGGAATACGACACAAACGAGTCATTTACCGGAATGTGCATGATCGTTCGAAAGTGATCGATATATGCGTCTTTATTGCCATCGTAAGGTCCATCTTTGGGAAGCTTGAATCTCGTCGGAATGGTATTGCGAGATGATCTCGTGGCGAGGGGCGAGTTTTGGAAGAAGCGGCGGGAGAATGGATCATTGATTGTTTCTTAGAACTCTTCACGCACCGATCGTGTAGTTCATGCATTATAAGGTGGCGTGGAGTTTCACCGTCTGCCATTAGGTGTGGGGTGAGTAGAGCTGGCGGTATCGAAGTTCGACATGGATGTGGTGCCAGGGTTCTCTACTTGTTGATCCGGCATTCCGGGTAATCATTCTCGGGAAGAAAATTCATTATCTTTGAGGCGTCTCGGAACACGTGCTCTTCCAGGCGTGTTGGAGCGTTTTGCGGTCCTCTCGAGAGTCGAAGAATTTCGTTCAGGAATCCTCCATCCTTTGAGCGATCTTCAAGAGGGGCGTGGACCCTCACACGGGAAGTACATTATGTAGAAGTGTTGGAGACTTGGCGTCCTTGATCACGAGAATGAGGAGTGTTGGGCATGACCGTTTACCAACCATAGTGGAGAAATAGCAATGGGAGCTGTTCCCCCAGCGGCATAGCATTGCGTCTTGAGAATTTTATTAGGTAGATCAGAGATCTTCGTAGCCAAAATTATCAACACCTGGCGGGGATATGAACAGGGGTTATCATTGGAAAACCCGTTAAGGGAAAAACCACGGGCCTTGCCGATCTGTAGAACTTTCACTATGTGTTCAAAGATCTGAGGTCCTTGCTTCGTTAGTTAGGAGAAGAAGGTGTGTTTCTGAGGAAACAATATTAGAGTGTAGAAAAATACAATATGTCGGTCACTCAACCCAGGAGAAGTTTCCCAAAAGCGGCGGATCTTACAGGCAACCTCTTGATCTTGAGGAGAAAAGCGGCAGCTGGTCTTTTCTAGTCCTCAGGCGATCTCTAAGGCGACTCACGATCTTGAGCACTGGTGGTGGCATTGGTGGTGATAGATCATTGGCGTCAAGGTTGACTGGTGGTTCTCGAGCTCTCACGGTCTTCAATTTGGTCCTCTCTAAGGTGAGAATGAAGCTCTATTTATAGATTTTTTGGGAGTGGCGGGGCCTTGTAAATTCGTGGAAAACTCCAACCACTCCCATCGGACGGCGGTCGATCCCTCGATCGAGCGGTGTATTTTGATGATCTGGGTGCCTTAATGATGTAGGGGGTGATCTTGGATTCGTTGGATTCTTCTTGGCTTCGATCGACTAATAAATATGTCGATTTTGGTGACCATTTGGCAAATCGGGATCCATTTTATGCCCGATAGCTTGATAAGTCGATTGAGCTCGGATCGGTATGCTTGATGCTATGTTAGATCTCATCGAGGCGATTGGTTTATTTGTAGGCTTTGAAATCGGTGATTAGATCGAAGCATTTACGAAAATGCCTTGAGATTAGTGCTTGGTCAGTTAATTTTAGGATGTATCAATTATTATTATTATTATTGAAAAGGGTTATACTTAAAGGGGCACTATTATAAATTGACAATCTTATTGGGACCTTATTTGATTAATCTCTTAAGCATGGTTGATTAGTATAAGCAAGCTTGGCACCTTCTTGTGTTAAGTCTAAATATATGTGATATAACTACTTATATGTGTGTTTGTACAATTGACTTCCATTTTATAAAATTTAATTTGGTTCAATTTTTAAATTTCAAATGTAATTGATACAAGAACTAGGTTAGGACATCAAGATGCCATATCCTCTTCGGCGATCTTCTCGGTTTCTGTGTATGTCTCGATTTCGATCTTTCGGTTGTGCTTTCCTCTTTTTCCTCACGGCTGGGTCCCTCCTCGGCATTTTCTTTTCATTTTCTCTTTGGCTTTCTGTGTGGTTTCGATCGATTTTGATATCAAAACTAGGCCATTGTAGCTTGCGCTGCTATGCATTACTATTGATCATGGATTCAATGGCTCCCAGGTGAATCCCCACCATGTGGCTGCGGTGTGGGACTCTCTTGGGAACGGTGCTAATCTACCATGGCTACTAAATCCTTTAGGGATGTGCTTTGCGGGTAAGCGAATACTTAATGAGTCTTTCGATTTTGTTACTACTACATTCAGAGTACCCATTGTTATGTGTTAGATTATGTGATGGAAAAGAATTGGCTAAACCATATGAATTTGCTTTGGTTGGTAAATTTGCCTCTATGGAGAATATCAAGTTTTTTCATTCGCTTAAAGCGGAGTATTTTGGTGGGATTGATTGATTAGGCATGTTTTGATTCAATTAGCTAACGATCTGGATTACTCTCATGTTTTGCAAGGCGTTTTATTTTAATTTCCAAATGATTATTGAAATGGACCCCTTTTTGACATTAAGGAGGAATCTCTATTGTTCCGGTTGGTTGTCTATCCCTAACCTTTGGTGCACTTCTTTAATTGAATTTTATATGCGGTGGTTGGCAGTTGGTTGACTGTCCAATTAGACCAAGCAACCACTTAGCTCTAAACCTTACATTTGCTGTGTCCTAGTGGAATTGGATATCACTAAAAATATCCTAAGAAAATTTGGATTGGATCAAAATATGGATATTTACAAAAATAGAGTTTGAAAACTTTCCTATATTTTGCTCACATTGTAAAATTCATGGACATGGATTTGTTGATTGTTTTGTAGCTCATCCGCATTTAAAGAAGAATCTTATGGTCTCCAAAGCTGCTCCAACCATTAAGACCACTTTTAATGAAACATCACAGGATATGGCTACTAATATAACTTCCCAACACGATAAGATGAGTGACTCGTATTCACAACCCGAACCCAAGATGGATCGGTTGAGCAACCCCTAGCACAACTCCTTTTAAGGATCAGATTCCTCATGTTGGAAACTATTTACAAAACCAAAATACTGATATTAATGCTTCGAATGACAGCTCAGGATCTCCTCTTGTTACTGAGTCCCTTACTAATGCTAATATTCTTGCTCTTTCATCTCTAGTAGCTAAAGATCATATGAATGATAAGGTAGGGTTGGAATGAGGTGTGTTTAGATAACTTCCACCCACATCTAGGTTTGTGTTTCTAATTCTAACCCATCTTCTAATTCTTCTTCTAACTCGGATCAAAATCTAAAACATAAGCTGCATCCGATTATCAACAATGAGTTGGAAGAAGGAGAATTGACCTTTAACCTCCAGGCTCCTACTGGCAACAAATAATTAATTGGATTTTCATTATATAATGGGGAGGCTGTTGGTTTGGAAAATGATTTTCACATTGTTTCTAAAAAGAGAAACAAATCATATAAATCTAGATTCCCTAACTTTGCCAGAGTTACTAGATCTGGCTCATCTCATCCCAAGTAATGGTAGCTTTCTTGATCTGGAATGCGAGAAGGATAGGCTCCCTCACTCTTCGTAATAGATTCAACAATTTAGTTTGCATCCATAACATTTCTTTTCTGGCAATTTTGGAACCCTTTATCCTTCCTTCCAGCATTCAATCTATTGCTAGAATGATTGGCTTTAGTAGTTTTTTCACGAACTCGAGTAATAAAATCTGGATCTTTTGAAAAAATCCTTTTGCATTCCATATTATTCAGGACCTTCATCAGGTCGTGAATGCTAAAATCTCTTTCGGCAATTGGTCCTGCTTTGGATCTTTTGTCTATGCCTCCTATGTAGGTATGGTAGAAGGAACCTTGGGAAGATCTAGTTAATTTCTCACCTGGTTAATGCTCCTGTTTGTGGGTGGGGATTTTAACATTATTTCTTCCTTGGCGGAAAGAAGGGGTGGAAATCCTCCTAACCTTTTATCTATGGAGGAATTTAATAATATGGCCCTTGATTGCCACTTGACTGATCTGGGCTTCATTGGCTCCCAATACACTTGGAATAATCACAGAATGTGGCAAAGACTTGATAGGATTCTATTTAATGATCTATGGATCAACTCTTTCCCGAATACCTCGGTTGAACACCTTAGTAGAACCCTATCCGATCACTCCCCTTTGCTTATTTTTGTTAAGGTTATAGTCCCCTCTTCTTGTATTCCTTTCATTTTCAAAATATGTGGCTTACGGATACTAGATTTGCGGAGGTGGTTGCCACTAATTGGGAGACCCTCTTTATCCTGATGATTCCTTTTTGGGGATGAAGAGATTATGGCTGAAATTAAAAAGGCTTAAACAATTCCTCAAATGGTGGAACAAACATTGCTTCAAAAATTTTTTCACTAACATAAAAGAATTAAAGTAAGAGGTCATATCGTTAGAAGAAGAGATTATCCTAGATACCTCTAAAACTATTTTATTAAATCAAGCTAAAGATAGATTAACAAGCTATCAAGACATGGAGGAAACTTACTTGAGGCAAAAGGCTTCAGCTAAAAAATTATCGGAGGGAGATAGAACACCAAATATTTTCATGCTCTATTTAATAAGAAAAAGGCCTTAAATCACATTAAGAAAATCAAAAATATTGATAATAGTTGGATTTCTTATGAAAAGGAACTTGTTGATTCAGGTATTTCCTTCTTTAATAACCTACTTAATAATAAGGTGAACTATGAGGAATTAGCATGTCCTGAGGCTATCCCTAAAATCATCACCAAAGAAGATAACATAATGCTTACATCCTTACCCTCAGTTGAAATTACATCCACCCTCGAGTATGAATACTGATTACGTGGCGCCTAATGGATTCACTCCACTTTTCTTTCAAAAATGTTGGAATATTATCAAAGAAGATGTGGTTAAAGCTTGATTTTTTTAGAGAACATCCTCCCCAAATTCTTTTCGGTACTTCCATTGTACTAATTCCTAAAATCAAAACCCAAACTTTGGAATCATTTTAGACCTATAAGTCTATGTACATTTTTAATAAGCTCATATCGAAGATCCTAGCCAAAAGATTAGGTATTTTACTTCCTAAAATCATTTCCCTAATGGCTTTGTTAAAGGTCAATCTATCTCTGATAATGTATTATTAGCTCAAGAAATTGTCCATGATTTAAACACCAAAGTTTGATGTGGGAATCTTATTTTTAAGTTGGACATATCTAAAGCCTACGATAATATTGGTTGGACTTTCCTCTACAAAATTTTATCTCTATTCAGCTTTTCCAACTCTTTCATTACATTAATCAAGAATGGTATTGAAAACTCTGGCTTTTCTTTACTTATTAATGGCAAGGTTCATGGCTTCTTTTTTTCATCCCATGGCATCAGGCAGGGGGACTCCCTTTCTCCGGCCCTTTTCATTATCGCAGTGGAATATCTTTCTTGAAACCTTGAACTTATGTTTATCAAAATGCCTAACATGTGCTACAAGACTAGGGTGATTTTCCTATCTCTCACCTCTGCTTTGTGGATGATTTCATTATTTTTAAATGGGTCTACCCTTACATTAAGAAATTGTATAAGTTTCTTATTCATTTTGGTAGGAGAGTGGCTTAAAATTAATCGACAAAGTGGCTTCTTTAGTAAATCGATTCCTATTTAGGATTAATACTATTAAGAGTATCACGCTTTGCCTAATATTCTCCCTATTAAATACACGGGTACTCCTTTATACCATGGTGCTAAGATCTTTCCTTTTGATGAGGTGATTCAAAAATCTATAAGAAAATTTCCTAGAGTTCCATCTTCTCTTTCTTTGGAGCCACAGTTGATTAAAAGTATTCTGCTCCTTACCTCTATTTGCTTTCCACTATTGTCCCACTTCTATCATTAATAAGATTAACCGGATGTTCAATAAATTCTTCTTGGGTTCTACTTCATCATCCAAAAAAACTCATTGGGCAAGTTGGTACAACTGTTGTGGCCCTTTGAATGAAAGTGGATTAGGTTATAAAACTTACAAGATTCCATTAAATATTTTTCCTATAAAATGTGGTGAATCTAGTAATCACGACTTGTCTAAATTTATCCTTGCTAAATAGTATAAGGGTAATCACCCCCTCATTTGTATTTTCAAAATGGAAGATTCCCCTGTGTAGAGAAGACTCTGTAACATCAAGTGGGCTGCTGAAGAGCTTATCTCCAGGGGTGTGAATTCTGATTCATCCTTTTTTTTGGCAAGATAATTGGCTAGGATTGGGTTCTATTGACTCTTTACTCAACACCCATTCTATTGAGAGGCTCAAAATTAGCCATTTCATTACTCAGAATTCTTGGAATATAGCTCAGTTAAGTTCCTATGTCCCAAATTTTATCATCAACAAAATCCTGAATATTAATCTTACAACTAGTAAAATGGATCAAATTCTATTCAACAATTCATCCACTGGTGATTTTGTTTTTAAGGACGTGTGGCAAGCTATTAGATTCAAAAATCAAGAATCTCTAATCTTCCCCAAAATCTGGAGTAATTCTATTCATGCTTCCTTTTTGATTCTTACGTGGCATATTCTTAAACAATACATTCTTGTGGATGCCATTCTCTTGAAAAAAGGCTTTCATCTTCCTTATAAGTGTCAATGTTGCTTTCACATAGAAACTATGGACCATATCTTTATTAATGGCCCCATTGCGGCTAAAGTTTGGCACTGGTATGATAGTTTGTTTAATACTTTGCTATTTGATGGATCCATTTCTATATACCTTTTAAATAATTTCTATCCTATGCCCAGGTCATGTCAAATGTGTTCGCTATTACTCTATTGTGGTATATCGGTTGGAAAGAAATGATGCTAAACACACAATATATTTCATGAATTTTCACCGCATCATTAAAACCAAAGGTAAAATTACCTCCCTTTACAAGCTAAACTTCTTCATCCGTCGAAGTTTCAAAGATGTTAAGCATCCTCATAACTTTGGGATTTCTCCCATCAAATGAAATTGATTATATCAGTAAGACTATATATTGGACTAAACCTCAAAATCATATTATTAAGGTTAATACTGATGGGTCTGTTGCTAATGAGATGTATGGTTGTGGGGGTATTTTAAGAGACTTTAGAGGTACGATGATTGCTGCTTTTGCTATTCCTTTAAGACCCTGTTCTGTTCTTTTTGCTGAACTTTATGGCCTACATTATGGGATATTACTATGCATTCAGAAAGCCTTTAAAAAATCTTTGTTTGAAATTGATGCTCTCATGCTTCGAATTTATTAAACTGAGCTCATGGTAAGTCTACTATACTCTCAACCACACAAGAAGGCTTCTTGCTTCTCTTGATTATCATATCTCTCATATTTAGAATTCTTGTCCGGATTTTCTGGCAAATTTGGGTGCAAATCCTCTATGGTAAATATATTTTTTTTGTGATAATATCCCCCCTTTATTAAGGGGGTTGGTTAATTTAGATAAAAGTGGTTTACCCTAAGTTTGGAATTTGTAAGCTGTTATATTTGTATTTTGCTATATCTTCTGACTGGAGGAGGTTTTCCATCTCCTTTTTAGAGCTATGGTACTGGTATTATTTCAGGTTTTCTTGATTTTTTGGGGCTTTTATCAGGAATGTTGTTAGGGAGAACTTACATATGGTTTTGGATGAAAATTTTTATCATTCTATGTGTTTTGTGTTTTACTAAACCGCCTATGCGGAATGTTTCTCAAGGCTGAATTTGGAGATAGGACTAATCGCTACAATGTTTGTCATTAGACTTGAACATCATGGTATTTTGTTTTCCTGCTCAAGGGAAATCTTTTAATTGTTTTGCTACTAGGTGGTTTTGGTTTTTCCTGACTGTAGCTCCTCCTTTGGTTTGGATTATGGGATGTTTGTGTCATTGTGTTATTATGTGATGTTGTGGTTGCGTGATTCTTTGAGACTGGTTGTTTCCTTGGCTCGAGTTTGGTGATGCAGATTGCTCTATTGCCTTTTCATTTCATTTTATTCATTTTTGTTAAGTTCATATAGGGTGGATCGATGGGGTTTTTTATTGATAGAGGTTGAATTTATATGTCTATTTGGTGATGTATATGCTTTCCTGTGGATTGGGATTTTGAGGCTGCTTGCTGTGTGGATTATTTTTTGGAAAAATGTTGTTTCTATATGAAATGGGCTGATGGTAGATTCACATTTTGTATTTTCATCGGGGAGTTCTATATGCCTTTCTTTGGTCTGGTATATGGAGGCTGCCTGTTGATTGGTGTCATCTCGCCTTTCTTCTTCCTTAATCTGTTATGTTATGATCTCTTAAATCTAAATATAATTGGTGGTTCTGATAAAGGAAGGTTTTTTTGGCTTCATTCAGTGGAATTTAATATTTTTCTGTTTAGTGTTCATATCATGTTGTTGAGCTATATGATTTTTCTTTGGATAGACGGTTGTCTCAAGTTTGTTTTCTCCTCATGTGTGGCACTCCCTTATTTGGATGGTAGTAGCATATGTGTGGTACTCATGGATATGTATGTGGTCGCTCCACTAGTGTGGATTGTTGCACCCCTTTTCTCTCAATCTTATGTTTTCCCATTATAAATAACTCGATTTTATGGGTACTAACTGGCATCCAAGTTGGTTTGTAGGTTTCTTTTCTCTTAATGCAGGTTCCAGCAGGCATTTTCTCTTGGATGCAAAATCTCATCAACTCCCCCTATTGACGTTGGCGGACATATGGTTGGTGCCTAGCTTTTTTTTTCTCTTTATTTGGGCTATTGTATTTGCTTTTGTTGTGTGAGTTTTGTATTTAGATAAGGGTTTTACTCTTTAGGCTGATTGTAGCTCTTTGAGCGGTAGACTCAGAGTTTAACCCCTTTTTTAAGGATCTTGTAACCCCTTTTCTTATGAGCAATAAAATTCCCCTATATGGGTATCCCAAAAAAAAAACACTAAGTTAGGACATGGGGTTTAAGATGAGCAATGGCTAAAAAGTATAGATTTGAGAGGCCTTGTGATGCTTGAAATGCTAGTACCATGGTGGAGAAGAAACATATATTAAATCCCTTTATGAATCATAGCATTTTTTTACTTAGTTTCTTTTTTTTCTTCTAAAGATCAATTCAACCATAGCCTCTGATTCACGACTAGAGCTCTAGATGTGTTGAACTTTTCTTATAGCTCTCAGAAGAAAGTCTAATTGGTTCTAAAAAATTCTTGACTACATTTTAAAAAATGTAATTTTATTAAATCCTTTCATTTTATATCAATGATCATGTTTATGATAGTTTATTCAATGAATACTTTCAACTTAACTCCCTTTTGAATAACTTAATTAAATATCTACATGTAACATCCAAAATACCACCTTTCTAATATTGATCTCAACCCTAAACATGAATAATACTGAAACCTAATGGCATTCCCAATCATCTTAGTGGGCCCTAACTAGTATTAGTCTCATAAAACTTTATATCACACCACTCAAATGCCTTTCGGTTGATACCCTTCTCCATGCCCTTGGGTGGGTTAATTTAAGAATTTACTTAGAAAACCTCTTAGCTCTCTTAAGCTATCCATCATTTACTCTAGTCCACTCAATTTATCAATTTTCCCTTTCATTCTAGCGATAAGGAAAAGATAAAGAAAAATAATATGATGCATCAATGTTTATGAAAAGGCCTTTATATGCTCTTTACCACTCCACCATAGTCAAAGCATTTACTAGGTCAACAAAGCCAAATCATGACCTCTAAACCACTATTTGCTCAGCCCAAGTGATCTTTGCACACATTCCTTTCTCTTAAATTTATTTGGCATGCTCTTATGCTCATGTTTCTTCCTCAAATGACCACCCCTTTAATAAGGTGGAAACATACTAAACCACCAACATCCAAGACTCTATGTTACCAAAGCCATCATCACATGATAGATTCACTCTCATATGCATATTTTTCAGCCAAGTATCAATAAGGTGACCATGAAGTAAGTCAAAGAAAAAAAAGGTTAAGAGAGGAAGAGGAATAAATTCTTTTATAAGGTTAAGAGTCTTTTTTTTCTCATCTTTAAAATTTCATTGTAATTCATTTATAAAAGCATTTTCTCTTCTTCGGAATATCAGAATAACCTTATATTGATATATATTTCAATTATCTAATCGTGTCGACATAAAGTTTATATCAGGCTTGATTAAACGCTTAAAAATTAATTTAAAATTTCTATTTAACTCAAATCAAGCCCTAAATCGTTCTCCACGCAGCAAACCGAAGCCTCCTCCCTCAGCTACTCCCACTTGGATTCTCTCCAACCGCTCCCGCTCCCGCTCCCGCTCGTCTGTTCAAACTCCAACCGCTCGCGCGAGCTATCTTCCCCGTTATGTGTCCGCTCCTCGAAATTGCTCCCGCTCTCGGCAACTCCAAAACCGCAAGTAGGCGGCAAAGCTTCGGATCCCCCTCAACCGCAAGCAAGAAACCGACGAAGCCCTCATTCTCTCCCATTTAGCACTCTACTCACGTTTCTCTCTCAATTTCTCCAGTTTTCGGCCAATTCCGTCCCAATTACGCCACGCCAAAACCCGGGGACCCGCCTTCCTGCTGCACCAGTCCAGCCCGCGCACCTCCTGTGGCATATCCGCCGGCACTCCTCCGCAACCGCGCACAGCCTGTCTCCGTGCGTCCGGGGCTCCCATCTGTCCCGCAGCCGCGACCTGCCGGCCGAACCGTGCGACCTGCTCCGGCCTGGACGCTTCCGTGTCTCGACCCGCGACCCGCCGCGCTCCTCAACACCTCGTATCGACCCGCCGTGCCAGCCTGTCGCGGCCCGCTCCGCATTGCCGCCAACCAGCCGGTC
The DNA here is from genome assembly GCA_021442155.1 of Cymbidium sinense. Lineage (NCBI taxonomy): Eukaryota > Viridiplantae > Streptophyta > Magnoliopsida > Asparagales > Orchidaceae > Cymbidium > Cymbidium sinense. The sequence goes on from CM038220.1 coordinate 78,332,840, forward strand.
CCGCACCGACCCCGGCCCAGACCCGCTCCACGCCCGTGCGACCCGCTCCGCCGAACCGCGCGACCCGTGCGGCCCGCTGCCGTGACCCGCCCCGACCCGCGCCTTTCAGCCGGCCCACACCGGAATTTCGCCTCCTGTTTGACCAGCCCGTGCCGCTCCCTGCCGGTCTGCTCTCACAAACTGTGACTACTACAACCGGCCTGTCCCAACCCCACTGCATGGCTGCACAATCCTCTGTGCCTGCAAACCTAAGTCCACCAGCTGGTCTGCGCTACTTCCAGCCCAGCCGGCTCTGCCCGCTGCTGCCTCTCCTACAGCCCACTGCCCTTCTGTTCTGCAGCAGTGGCCTGAAATCGTGACCCGCAGATGCTTCCCTCTAGCCCAAGGCCCATCTAAACTAAATCTGACAGCCCATCTGGGCCCACCAGCACTAAACCCCTGGCCCAGCCTACTACAATAGCTTGCTTACAGCCCACTGTTTTGCCTTGTTCTTGTATAATCCAGCCCGCAAATCTGGGTCTGCTTTATGATTTTCCCCTTCTAAGCCTCGCAACACATCCGTTTCCACATTTTCGCTCCGCCAAATCTGGAGAAGAACATCATCAAAATTCTTCCTTCGATTTCCTGCTGTCGCTTCTCACTTTAGTCGTCCGTCATTTTCACAAATCAGAACATCGGTAAGAGCTGAATTATTCCTTCGATTTTCGATATCGCACTCCTTACCTTGCATTCCCAATCGCATATCCAACCCCATTCCTTTTCCTAGCACTGTAGCGCGCCGCAAAATATGTCAAAACATGTGAGGATTTGTGAATGATAATATATACATATGATTGTGTTTCTTTTGCGTTAAGACTTTGCGGGCTCAATAGGACTGACGGTGATAGGCAACACACGTCAGGTCACATTTATGCCCAAGATAGTCGCAGAAAGTCTACCGTTGTTAGATGTAGCTCCTTAAATAAATGTCAATTTTAATTTAAAAGGATATATATCAGGATGCCTCTTCGTGCAGGCTCACACACAGGGCTGAGATGATGAAATCGGTTGTCAAAGACACCACTCGTTACGCTATGTAATCGAAAGCAAACCCGATGCAGCCACCTACACTGAATGACGAGATAGAGGTTTCAAATTTTGTCAAATCTTTGACTTAGAAAAAATGGGGTAAAATGAGTCGACTTAGGCTAATGGGGAGACCCCTAATTCTATTCTAAATTAAAAGCATCAAACAAGAAAAAAGGGGGGGAGCCTTTAAAGCAAATTTTGAAAAGAATATAATATTCATTTAAAATCTAAGTAAAATTTGGGAGAGGTTAATATTAAACTCACAAATTTTTGGGGAGGTTAATATTAAACTCACAAACTCTAATTGCAATCTTCTATGACTTAAATTGAAGTGGCAAAGTGAGTTCACTTTTCTTGCAAATTCCTCAAAATTAAGCAAGTTTTAATTAGAATTTGGGGATTCTAATGCTACATTCACAACAAACTTGAAATAAACTCAAAATCTAAAGATGAATCTAAATTGGGTATAATAACTCTTATACAAATGTGGAGGTGATTACTATACTAGCCGATAAGCATGAGTATGGCTAGAGCAACAAATACTGAAATCGACATAACTTATCAAAATTGATGTAAATTGAGCATAATCAAATTGGGAGAAGTGTAAAAACTCAACAAGTAAACTAAGTATTAGTAGTGTGTTAAAATACAATCTAAATCAAAATGTCTTCTTCGCCACCAGATCAACAATTCTTCGTACAAACAGACAGAATGCGATACTAAATCCAATTCTTCAAAAATCATAAGGCATCTTTAATTTAATTAAGGAATTTCATCTTAACTATGATTTTCATAATCAATGATTTCATTAGTTAGATGAAATTAAGCTATAAACACTGCATGTATTATTGAATGCAAAAATTCAAAAACCGAGGATCTACTTGCTTCCTTTAGTCTTAAGGCTGGGTTAACAAAACCTAAAATCTATAATAAGAGTTTCAAATCAACATATCGAAAATCGATTACGTGCATAGTAGATTTAATCCTCATAGCGTAAGTAGAATTGACAGGATCTAAAGCTCTTAAACATATTCAAATTAATCAATTTTTCAAATCAAATTAAATAGCAATCTGAAATCGATCTTATAACTCAAAAATAAAAACTACATAAGGTCTTAAATACACCCGGATATGCCCCGACACTATGCTCAATGCCTAAAAGTGTTCTGCGTGGTTGCTTCCCGCTTAGTCTCGAGACTGGGTCCGGGTTAACAAAATCTAAAAAACTAATAAAAAGAGTTTCAAATCAGTGAAATATCTGAAAAAGTTGATTATATCAGGTGACAGTAGATCTAATCCTCTGTTAGCAACTAAACAGAGTTGATAGGATCTAAAACTCATATCCAAATTAATCAATTTCTCAGATCAAATCAAATCTAATTAATTTTCAAATATCAATCTAAAAAATGGCTTAAATGAAACTCTATCATTAAAACTTAAATCAAACTCAATTTATCCACCTTCCGCATGCTTAGATTGACAAATTAAGAAAACTATAGCTCACAAAGGAGCCAATGTCAAATCAAGTATTCTGCTATGTTCATTCTCAATCAATATCTCGCCAGTAAGGACATGACCAGTATTTTTTGAACTGCATGGCTTGGCCTGAGTTCTCCAAATGAAGTAAGTTACTGAGTTCTCTCGACGGGTTTGCCGGCTCTATTATATTACGATGATCGTAGTCAGATGCTCCCCAATGGCTCTGCCCTTTGAGTTGTGAATCATAGGGTATACTTGATAAGACAAATAACCCTCTGTCAGCTAAGGTGAACTTAAGATTGTCTCCTTAGATAAACACCATCCCAGGTCTACAAGGATTTCTTGGATGATATAATTCATGTGTTGCTGATGAGGATCCTTCTGTCAAGTTGGGTCAACTACCTCCTCTGACTAAGTAGACTAGGGACCGCGACTGCCCGGGATGACGAAACCATGGGATCTAGATCAGGCATGTCATCATTTCCCCAACTATCTGGTTTAAGCTATAGTGATGAATTTCATATCTCAAATTCTAAAAACTCTACTTGCTACTACTATACGTTATGCATTAAGCGATCTAACGATTAGCCTTAATCGAAAGTTCTCTCTCACTTATTGAGAGGGGTAATTAACTATAGGGGCTTGCGCCTATAGGAAACCTGGAATTAGATCTAAATTCCTCACCAAATGAGGACGAAATCTCTGGGTAGTGTCTTATCTACTATCTCATCTACCTTCTGAAAATTATACCGACATTTAAACACTCTTTTCATCAAAGAGGTCGGTGGCGAATTTTCGAAGCCCACATATACATTTTTATGTGCTAAGCAAATGAAACATGTTATAGAAGAGACCTTTGGTGATGAAAAATGGCTCTAGCTTAAACATTTTATGGTATATTGCTCTAAGACCTCCATCAAGACTTAATTGTCAAAAATGATAGGATCAATATAAGTGCCTTTTCATCCATATCCATATTTTCATCTTCACCGACGCGTTAGATATTTAACTGCCCCATGAATGCTTTCATAAGACCTTTTAGAACAAAAACATGCATTTAGTTTTTGCAAAAGATAAAACTCCTCGTCGCTTTTTAAAGTTTATGGCATTATTATCAGAATTGTGCTCTAATGCTAGTTTGTTAGAATAATATCACCAAAATATTGAAAGTGAAAGCATCAAAGAGGTCATAAATGATGTGCCATGAAGAAACACAAAAGAGAAAATAAAAATAAATAATAACCATGAAGAAGATATTGTGATTCATTCTATTCAACTTCAACCAAGTTTACCTCAAGGGAGAGGAAAAAGATTTGATCGACTAAAATGCAAAAGCCATAATCATCGATATAAAATAAATGCATTCGCATCCCATTTAAGCATGAGAACTTTGGCTTAGAAAATATCTCATGTTATATACCAACAGATTATACAACCGATTTTAGGGGTCGATGAACCTAGCCAATACTTAGAAATAGTGAGTGTGTGTGTGTGTGTGTGTGTGTGTGTGTGTGTAATGTCGATTTTAGTCACTGAAAATCATTTTTAACCAAGGTTTTACATCAAGGTGCAATCCGAAACCGAGATTATCGACAATAATTTCTACTATAATATATAGTTTTCCTATAGTGGTATGTACATACATAATATCAAAATTTTGTAAAAATTAATTATTTAACAAAAAAAATTTTTAGAGTTATTTGAAGTATTATGTTCTCATATACACTTAATAATTATTAGAAATCTATATAATTTATTATTATTATATTTTTGCCTTAAATATAGACAAAAGAATATATATTTGCCTTTGATTATTATAATTATTTCTTGTTTAAAATTTATGAGAATAAAAAGAATATTTAACTTAATACCTTCCTTTTTTTTTCTTTATCCTCTTGTATTTATATCAACATATTTGCCTTAGGATTGATCAAATAAAGATGTAGCCTATGCAAGATTAGTATTACTATTATTGCAACTCACACACACAAGGCATGTACAAAAATTTGAACCCAAGATCTCTCGGTTGAAAGTCAAAGCTCTCAACTACTAGGCTAAAAATGCATTGCACATAATAAATCCTTTTTAAGAGCTTATGATCTTTTTTGCGGACCACAATAGGGAGACAACTATGGCAATTAATTGTAGGAGATGGCTTTGAAACATTAGGTCTAAATGTGACATTTATTCAATTCGTTTTTAATAGCCTGACATTATGCTGTGTCTTTCCACACATTCACTTGCCAGTGTAGCTTTATTCATATTTGTTGTATGCTTGAATTGAAATATAAGAATGTAGGTAGATATATCTCTTAAGGTGTTAATCGGGTATGACTTTAAAACATTGAGGTGCCAAGCTCTAAGCGAAACCGCAGTGGATGCTAAGCCCAATATGGCATGCTAGTTCAAATGAACATCAAGACAACTTTCTCATTAGCCAAAGTTGGGTGACCATCATTATATCTGGTGAAGATGAGTCAGTCCAGCGCATATGAATGGAGGAGGAGAGAGGAAGCCGAGCTGAGTTGGCCTTGGGCAATGAGGGAAGGAGGCAACCTGCTGAGGTCGTGCGAGCTAGGCTGCTGGGGTTTCAGCTTCAAGATCAGAGGACGTCCATCTCATCTCGTCGAGCTTTGGGGAGAGCATTTCACATCGAGACGCGTCGATGGGGGAGACAACGCAGGAATTTGGCCGAGAAGACCCACACTGGTGGTGGATTCACTCACATGAGAGGCGAAAGTTGGCTTTGTTTAGGAGTTTTGAATAAGAGAAGGAGACTGGAATGGGGGCTTCGGATGGAGCGGGGGAGGCGTGGTGTGTTCGGCCTAGGTTGTGGTCGATGAATGAGGCGGAAATGAGAATGGTCGGGGCATGCTGGGTGCAGGGCAAGTTATTTTGAATTTCAATATTTTAACTTTGAGAGACATATATACATATGATTTAATTTTTATGTATTTAAATATATAATATCTAAATTTTTATATTTATTTAACATATCTTAATTATATTTATTAATCTTAAAGGTATTTTTAAATAAATATAAAAATTTTAGTTAAACAACCTGTAAATGCATTCCAAAATCCATGTGTCTGCTTTAAGGGACACATTAAAGTCATAAGCTACAAATACAACACTGCTTCTTCACCTCCTTAATCTACACTTATCCCAGTCTCTCTTATTGCTAACAAAGAATCATTCAGTTTCTTCCATCTCTGAAGAGTCTCATTTTCTGTGATTCTCATTATCCTCGATTATCTCTTTCCTTCAATTTCTTATGTGAACCTAGGCAAAATTTTTAAATTAAATTTAATCTTAATCCTAATTATCAATTTAGGCACAAAAAAATTAGAATAATAGTGCCGTAGAATGACGACCGACGCCAATGGATGTAATGCATTTAAATCGTCCGTCGAACGGATGACTGGCTTGCCCCCAACCAATGGTCCATTCAACGGACAACTGGTGCCAACGTGGCATCCACGTTAGCGCTAGTCGTCCGTTGAACGGACGACTGGTTGTAATTTAATTTTTTTAAAAAAAAATCTGGCGGCAGCTGTGGTATTTTGCATGTATCGGAGTCATATGGTGTTAGAATTGAGCAAACTTTATATCGTTGGAATTATAACAAAATTTTCTACAACTTTCATGTTGGTTGAAATTTACGATTGCGGCCCGATATGTAGTAGATTTTGCACATGTGCGCAAAAACTGCAGCGTGAAGCTGAAAATTTGGAGCAGTTGTCGTATTTTACGCGTATCGGAGTCATACGGTGTCAGAATTGAGCGAACTTTGTATCGTTAGAATTATAATAAAATTTTCTACAATTTTTATGTTGGTTGAAATTTATTATTGCGGCCCGATATGTAGCAGATTTTATATGTGAGAAAAAAAATCGCCGAAGAAAAATTTGGAGCAGATTTTATGTGGTATATAGGAGTCATACAGTGTAGGAATTGAGCTAACTTTATATCTTTAGAATCCTAATAAAATTTTCTAGAACTTTCATGTTGGTTAAAATTTAAGATTGCGTCGACACGTATCGATCTTGCAAATCAAGATAAAGCGCTGAAAATTCAAGCACCAGATTATGAGAGTCAAGGTCATAATTGGGAATTGAGAACTTTGTATCCTTGGAATCATGATGAAATTTTCTACAACTTTTATGTTGGTCAAAATTTCTTATTGCAGCCTGATATGTAGCAGATTTTAAGAAATGAACAATGATAAGAAGCTAACTCAAATTAAGTTTAGAACACAAACTGAAAAACATACATCATTGTACAACTTGAGTGCTAGTTCTTCTAAACAGATAAAGCAGTATAAATATAGCAAGACAAAAAAGATATGAATTTTTATAAATTAAGGTAACGAAAGAAATAAAATAGTTCCTGACTATGCCTGCGAGACAGAATACAAAAAGATAGGTACAAATATAACAAAATGTAATCCTGTATGGACAGAAGATAATAGTACAGATGACTATCTCCGATGATGTTTGTGATGCGGTATCGCATCACTACCGGGCGTGTAATGGGCTGGCGATCGTCACGGCCGGTCTCGTAGATGATGTTCCAAATGCTAGTCCTCCTCTTCAACCTCCTCGGAGGGTTGTTGCAAGTAACCCAGGTGTGTAGCACTAGGTACATTGATTGAAGACTGTGTAGGAAGTGAGAAACCATGATACAGTCCATACGGGGGTGTTATATGAAATGACGGAGACCCATATGCATGAAGGACTGATTGCTGCCACGGGTGCATCTGTGACCACATAGCTTCCTAGTATGAATACTGTGGTGGTGTATGTATATGTATGGTCCACCACGGTGGAGATGATGGACCAATATCCATGTGCCCATCCGTTGACGATAAAGTACCCGGAATGCCAATGTTCCCATACCGGCTATCAGAAATATGCATGTTGCGTCGCAGCTCCCTGCACAACCCCTCATACTGCGTTGATCGATTGCAAAATTGTGTCCTCATCCCTCCCAAAATAGAAAATGTCCTCGATATTCAATATGCTCACGCGTTGACGTAACTCTAATTATGATGAAATTATTAAAAAATTATTATCGTGATGAAATGTGGCTTACCATGAGTCTCTCGTGAGCTCGAGGGTAATAAGTGTCTGGGGGTATTGTAGGTGCCTTTAGCATATATAGTGAAGCCTAAGGTCAATACCATCTCATGTATCGATTAATGGCTGCACCCCCACCCTGCTGGGAAGAGTCTACCACCACAACTAAATCTCGTCTGCTCTCCCACTGCGTAATATATGTCTAGTGGTAATCGACCCTATCCACATCGGCTTTCCCCCGACCATCCACTCGCACGAAAGCAGAATATAATGGTGCAACCTCAATCATAGATGGAAGGCCAAATTGCTGAGCACACGATCGGGCAGGTGTCACTCAACTCGTTTCCAGCTAATCAAGGGTACTCTAGCCAGTCATATGTCATCCCCACGTAAGCATATCTCTGCGACATGTGCACGGATCTAAACTCCCTATGGCTCTCAGATCACCTGTGTTGTTTGAAATGAATATTAGCTATGATATCTACATACAATAATGGGCCAAAAAAATTACGCAATGTTCCTGACTCTGTAGTAGGTCATCTAGCTCGTCTCTATAAACTCTGATATAGATTGACATCATCTCTTGGACATATCCTTCATTCCAGCGACAACCCACAGTCAGTCCATCTATGTCTATCGGATATGGAATATGCAATGTTGTTCTGCCAACATGAACATGCTCCCACACCCATACCTACAGTAACTGTAGGCAACAAGCTATATTCGTGTGCTTCGGCTTCGTTGCCTCATGGAGCTCTCTATACAAATGAGCAAGCACAGCTGATCCTAATGAGAACTCCTTAAATGTGTCAAGATCCTCTAGTAGGAGCAGATACTGCAGGTGAATCTCCGAAGAAGATGTGTCTGGCAAAAGGAAACAACCAATAGAAAATAGTATATAAGCTCTAACATACATACTAAACTGAAGCTCCGGTAGATCTAAGTAAGAATCCTTATAATACGTCCAACGCAGCCACCACAAGGGCAAACAGGTTTGTGCATGCGCTTGCTCCATTCTGAACTCCGCTGTGATATGAGGCTGTATCGGATCGTGTTAGATAGTGTGCGGCTCTGGATGTGCTCCTATCAACTCATCATAACAATCTGGCCAAGATTCTCACCATTTTCCCCCACTAACAACATTCCGCCCAATAATAGGCGGGCCATCTATCTGAACACCCAGGATCATAGCAACATCATGTAATGTGATCGTCATCTCCCCAATAGGAAAATGGAATGAATTTTTCTGTGAAGACCAACATTCCATGAATGCTGTGAGAAGGTGGTGATCTAACCGAATGTGCTGCATCTAAGACACACAATCCAATCCAGCTGCTCGTAAAGCGATCATTAATCTAGGACAGTTTACTTGCCAATATTTGAACATAAGTACATGAGATGCGATCCGTAATGTAAACCTACATAGTATGGAATTACAGTTCAGTGGACAAAACTATTAGGATAATCCATATACATAATTTGACTTAAAAAACTTACCAAATCAGGATATGCTGCTCTGTGCCGACCGCGTAGTACAACTATACTAGGGTGAACTTCAGCCGGCGGAGGGTCGTAATCCACTACAGTCTCCTCTGCATGTCTTCGCCTCCTGCGTACGGGGCGAGCACCTTCTTCGGCAGACATCCTACCTACAATAAAGGCAAAGTAATTGAATTCAACATGTTAGATATAAATATATAACGTATAAAAGAGATATAGTAGAGGAGAAGCTTATACAACATCTAAATCTTTCAATCTATCAACTTTCATTCTCAAGGACCAATCTAGAGACAAACCAACTAAAGAGAAAGGCAAGTCTTATTTTTTAATCACAACTTAGGAGACAATAGTTAACTATTCATAAGAGAATATTTTGAACTATTATGTAAGCATCTGAAAGCATCAGAGAACATAAAACATGCAGATACTTACTCAAAATTATAGATTCAAAAGGCACCAATTCAAACAAGACTAATTTGCTTTTGATGTAAACCAAAAATATGAGAAATCAACTCTAATGATAACTTCATAATCATCCAAATTAGAAAAAATCAGCAAGTGTTTAAAAGCTAGCAAAGCGTCACAATTCAATTGGAATTCATGCTGCTCACTTATTAAAGATTTGATTAAAATCAATCATACTCATAAAATCATTCACAAGTAATGTAGATGAAAGAACATAAAAAACACCCAAGCATAAAAAAAATCATGCTTCACACTTTGTGAAGAAATAAGTATTCTCAAAACAAGAGGATGTGTTTACATTGCACTTGAAGGAATCAACATCTAATCATGAGCAGAATAGAAAGTATCTTTAAACCAAAAACATTTTACATATATACATCACATATCTTATACATAAGAATTAAATTACTCCAAATTAAATCAAGCAACCCCGCTTGAATCTTTGCTGAAATCCCGCACAAGATTAATGGCATTATAGGTTTAATGGATAAGCACAAATGAAATCATTATACATGACAAAAGAAGCTAACCAATAGAGAATCTAATATTACTAAATATCAGAATCTAAAATTTTGAACTAACACACACTCAGAACTAGATTCTCATTTCTTTATGGGTAATACCAGATTCTCATTGAGAAGACTACTTTAAAATACCAGATTCTCATTGGACCCCAATTTTATAGTAAGAATCATATTTGGCGCGCATCGGAGTTAAACGTGTCGAATTGTGTGAAATTTATATAATTGGAATTGTAACAAAATTTTCTACGACTTTTCTGTTGGTAAAATCAGTGACCAAGGCGATTTTGAGCATGTCATAAAGCGCGATGTCGAAAGTATGGAACAACGACCATAATTTGCGCGTATCGGAGTCGCACGGTGTCGGAATTGAGCAAAATTCATATCGTTGGAATCGTAACAAAATTTTCTACAATTTCCTATTGGTCAAAATTTGTGATTCAGCCTTGATGCACATCAATTTTTACTTTTATACCCTAAACACAAGCAAAAACAAACCGACAACATTTACTCCCTATACTCATGGAACAAAGATTCTTGCCGCACTTGGTTTCCACACCATTTCAATCATAATATCAGATGTACTACAAGGAAATATGATGAATATCTAGAAATCATACACAAAATGATTGAGGACCAAGATTCTGTTCTTGAACAGAGTAGTCAATCTTGATCTTGAAGCCGTTATGATGAACACAAAGGAGAAAGCCACAAAAGAAGTTAAAAAAGAAACATTCTATCATTGAACAAATACAAGATAAAAAGAAACACAAATACATTCCATTTCCTATTTTAAAATCCCAAACTACAATGCACTTGAAAAACCATTAAACAACTCTTCTAGCATACAATTTCCCAATTGGTCAGAAAACATGCAGATCTAACTTTGTAAATGTGAAGAAAAAGCTAAGTAGTTCTATTATTAGACAAATAATTAATAGGCCACATATTGGTTTTGAAACCATAGATTCCCTAAAAAAACTTCTTCAAGCCAAACAAACAAGGAGAGGTGATTGGAGCACTCATTTCTCAGTGGTTACATTGTTGTATAGATGAAGCCCTACCCTTGTAATCCCAACACAATGGCCAAACATACAACTTACAATACAAACCATTAAAAGTCAAAATCTAGATATTGCACGATTAGCTCACACTACGCTGAGCTTGTGGGCACGTTGTTCTATTATGACCAACATTTTTATATACACTACAAATCATGTTGCTTCTTGTAGTATTTTCATCAATAGTATTTCTGAATCTATTTGAACGTGGTCGACCTGACTTCCTCTTGATATTTGGTGGGTTGTACTCTAGGAGTTCCTAGCAGTTATGTGTTCTGGCCACTCATCACGATCAGGGATGACATGAAATGCTCCCTGGTAGGTTTTGCAGTAGTAGTCCAAAGTGTAGTGGGTCGATACGTATTGAATGTGACTTATATGTCGCTGCCCTAACACAGAAATGACGTGAGGGCATAGCATGTATTGTGGTCGTCTGCATGTACATCTACAAATATGGTTTTCATACAACACTACCTTGTATGTTCTGCTGCTGGCATCGAAAACTTGGTACTCATTACTGTTAATTCGTACTGGCTCAAGAAATCTCCTTGCCTCATGTTCACTACCCTGCAAAGTTGCCTTAACCCGGGGAGAGAGCATGGAGTCGTGCTGGTTCACTGCTGATGTTGCTGAGTCTAGGTGTTTCAAGAACGTAGCTACTATATTATAATATATTCAAAACCGATTTGGCAAGCCATGCACTTAAACAATTGAAGCATTCAATGCATTTGTGGTCATGGTCATATACTTGTACCCATCATCATGCGTAAGAGACCACTGATGTACATCCATTGATACGAGCCAATTGTAGGCCTCCTGTTTGATATTCTTGATATCAATCATATATGTTGACCTCCATATTTATGCCATAATTCAAAGTCAAGCCTAGAAATCGAATTCAACGGACTTCGGAGGTGACAGTGCACAAATCGGGACTCAAAACACACTGGATGTCACCGAAAATGATTGAAACGACATCTGATCGATGAACGGACTTCTCCGTCATGTTCACAACGTCGAAATTGATCAGAGTATAAATATTGAAAAATATAATGAGCAATCGATCAAGCCTTATCATATGTATCTACACGCACATATCGAGTCAAGTCGCTACAATATCACGACCTCCGTTTGTGAAATTGTGCCGTCGGCTTCAAAACATCAAAACTATCAAATGAGGCTGCTCAATTGACGGTATGTGAGCGTCGGCGGTCGGAAATAATGTGCATTTTGTAAAATGATTGACGGTGGCGAAATTGCTCAAACCCTCCGTTCATGAAATGGACTGTGTCATTGCGTCCGAAACGTTGAAATTACCTAGAATAGATATCCAATTTGACTAAGGTTGTTGCGCTTAAAATTTTATCAAAATTAATACGTATTTCGAGATAAATCTACTTAATTATCTCTTAATTACACCTAGTTAATGCCTGGGGACTTACAGTCGCCCTCACCCATAATCAGCCGCCCATGACAGCCAACCAAAAGTTGCCACGCAGGGCCCTCCCATGCGCAGCCGAACCTTTATTTCCCGCTCATTATCTCCTCATGTCGGATTTGGCTGTAGCAGAGGAAGCGGAGGCGAAGTGCGACCATCCCTCTATGGACACGCTATTTTGGGTGACCTCGACTCACCTTCCCCCTCTGCCTCCTGGAACTTCGATTCTGCGGCCTCCTATTTGCTCACCGCGTTTGCCGTTCATAACCAACATCGGAGACTACAAATTCCCCCTACATGTGCCAGCAAGGTGGCCTCATCTCTATCATTTAAGGAGCTGATCGAGACTCTTATTGACCGAAAGGATCTATCTGAAGAAGAGGCCGAGTTCTCCTTTATTTTTCTTCTTAATGGGGGCAACGAGGCCCTCATCAGTGCCTTCTTGGTTCCCTTGAGAGCCAAACGAGAGGCCTTTGAAGAGATTGTGGGTCTGGCTAGGGCAATGTTCAATTGCTGCCTGAATGTTGAGGGCTTGGTGAACACTATCGATATTGTATGAACTGGCGATGATGGGGCGAACGCTGTCAAACTCCCTTCATAGCTCAACTCTCTCCTTCTCCATAGACTGAGCTCCTTCCCATCATCGCTGTTGTCCGCACTCACCCAGCCATCCTAAGCTAACATGCGGCCAGCTCTTTTACTTCCTCTCTGGCTCTCTCCCTGATTCCCTCTGGATCCAAAAGCGAAGCTCCTCAACTCGTCTCGGCCCCGTGGAAGCCTTTTCATGACACTGGTGTTGTCCTGCCTCAGAGAGAGAGACCTTTACCGATGGAGAGCAGCGGATCTGTGACTTCCCTGTTGTCGTCCACCGCAATGTCAACTGCCCCCATTCCTCCGTTGTGTCCATTATGGTTGCAAAACGGAAACAATTTCCAGTGCCTCAACTGGCAACATGGTTGCGGCTAGCCTTCCCATCCTTGAGAATATCTCACATGGCCAGCTGCAGTCGCTCTCTTTGGTCCTCCTCAACCACCCTTCTCTACAGCCACCGGACGTTGACAAGCCCTCGGCGTATTTTTGTATGCCTCCTCTCACAGAAAGCAAGGGCCTTAGAAGCCATTCGGAGATGATCAAGTAATTTTTGTTCCCATGCACTCTGATTGGTTTTCTTTTAACACGGTTCACCAGCTGGAGACGGCAGCTCAAACCACGACGATGAGAACAAAAAGAAAGCCCCCGGATTCAACCTGTATCAGACCAAGGTGCAAAAGCTTTTAGATGATCTTTTGAAGAAGAACATTGAGATGGTTTTTACTTGTATTCCTATTAATGCTAATAATCAATCAGTCGGAGTCATCAGATTATCTAGCAAAGCCCCTCTTGGTATTAGTCTGGATCATATTGATCAAGATACAATACCTCAGAAAAAACCAAAGTTTATCCCTGGAGAGGAGATTGATGACAAATTAAAGATGTTTAGACGCCATATCCAATCTGTTGCTGTGAATAGTTTTGATATAGTGGCTGCTATTAGACAAGCCGATGAGAGGTCATTGACTAGAGTGAAGCTAGAGATGCTGCCGCAAAGGCAACAGCCAAGCATGAGGAAGAAAGAGTTGCATAATTGAAGAGAACTAGAGGAGAGAAATGGCTACTTTCGGTGGCAAGAGAAATGAAGAGCGACTTATAGATTCATAGAGGATCCTTTTTGTTAGCCCAAATATTGGCAGTCGAGATAGGTGGAGTTACAAAGGCTGCAATTGAAGCTGTTGTTCAAGATGTTGATTCATACAAGAAAATTCTTAATGAGACGCGGCTAAATCTGATCATGTAAGATTCAAATCGTAGTGTTTTTATTGATGCAGTTGCAGGTACAAAGACCTCATTATACTTAGTAGAGTTAACGAGTTTGAAAACTCTCTTTCGTGGAAAAAGTAACTATGTAGAGATGGAAGACACCGTTATGCTCGAGAGTGGCGGGAAAGGCTGAATAGACTCGATGCACCGATCAGGGACGACGTCGGGAGTCGAAATTCACGACAAAGGACTTAATTAATTTAATAAAAAATAAACTATAGGCTTAAGATTAAAATATGAATTGAAATTGCAGGTGTATGAAAATCTCGTTATGCTCGTTAGAGGCGAGTTTGAAGACTCCTATGCTCATAGAGGCGACATGTTAGAAGACCACGACCGTAGTGTCACAAGACACTAACCGTTATGCTCAGTAGAGCTGACAGGAAGGTCGAATAGCCCCCGATGCAGCCCCCTATGTGAGGAAGACGCCAGGAGGCTGCCGAATTTTGGACTGACGGGAGACTTAAATAAAGAAGATAAAAGTGTTGAGGAGCTTAAATTGAATTTATTTGAAAATGATAATAAATAATAAACCTACATATATGCTCTTTTTATGCAGGTATTTGAAGACCCTATTATGCTCAGTAGAGCTAGCGAGTAGAAGATCACGTAATTAATAAAGACACTGACCGTTATGCTCTCAGAGGCGGCGAATGTTGAATAGACCCCCGATGCAGCCCCCTATGTGGGGATGACACCGGGAGACTGTCGAATTTTGGATTGATGGGAGACTTAAATAAGAACAAATAAAAGTGTTAATAAGCTTAAATTGAGCTTGTTTGAAAATGATAAATTAAAGAATAAATATATATATAAAATTATAAAAGTCTTTAAATAAGAATGATCTTACAGGGGACTCGATGACTTGTTGATGATCACAAATAGGACTTTTATTGAACTTGAGGGCTTATCTCTTAACAAGAACAAAATTCAAGTAAAGCCTCCGGTGATCTTAATAGTTGCCTACGAACTTCTCAGTGATCACGAGCTAACTACATTAAAACTTAAAGAGCTCAATAAGCTATGAACTATATGCAAATAAATAAATATTAATCTAATAATTTGATAAGAGCTGAAACTTACAACCTACGCCATCGGATTCACAACATATCATAAAAGGGAATAAAAGACATTAATTAAGGCATTCTTAGATACACCTATATGTACTCGAACATAAAGATTTAAAGTGCAAATTTTAATATCTGAAAAGGCTGCGCAGGCTAAATTGGAATAAATTAAATATTAATCTGAAAAATTTAATAAAATATTAGATCAATCTATAACATCTTCTACGCCACCGGATTCACAACATATCATATAAGTGAACAAAATGCGTTAATTAAGGCATTCTTAGATACACCTACATGTGCTCGGACATATAGATTTAAAGTGCAAATTTTAATGTCTGAAAAGGCTGCGTAGGCTAAATTGGAATAAATTAAATATTAATCTAAAAAATCTAATAAAATATTAGATTAATCTATAACATTTTCTACTCCACCGGATCTGCAACTCTTCGTACAAGCAGATAGAAAGCGTTGGCTTAAATTCTAAATAGACTTCAAATATATTAATTTTACATAAATTATGGAGAAACTATCACTCAATTCAAGTGCCTCAGAACTTGTGTAATCATTTGAAAGATGAATTCTTGTACAAAATATAAAACAATCTTCAATTCAATTTGATATTTTCAAATTAGTAGAAGTATTCTAAATAACCGATAGCTAACTATGTTGAATGCTTAAACTTAGAGGATCTGTAGTTGATTCGGTTGGTCTACGGTCCGTAGAGTTAACAAAACCTAAAGATGTTGTTATAGCTTTCTCTGCCTGAGAAAATCTTTGAGAAGCTAATTCTATCATTTGGACAGTATAACGACCATCTCCTAACTCCCCAATGATAGTTGAGTTGATTGAAGATATCAATTGGAGGGGTAATCATTATTATTAAAAATATCTAAAATATTTATATCCAATATTCTCAAATTCAAAATCCTCAAAATATAAATCTAAGTATGATCCTCTATTAATAAATTAATAGAGTCAACAGGATCTGAAATAATAAACTAAATTATCATGCAAATATATATCCCCAATGATAGCTGAGTTGATTGTAGATATCAACTAGAGGGATAACTATTATCAAAATATTTATGATATTATATTCAATAGTCTCGAATTCAAAATCCTCAAAATATAAATCAAGTTCTAATCCTCTATTATTAAATTGATAGTGTCGACAAGATCTGAAATAATAAATTAAATGATTTAAACACCTGCATGGGCCCCGACACTATGCTGAATGCTTAAACTTAGTGTATGAGGATATTGTGCGGGTTGATTCCCGGTTTAGTCTTAAGACTTGGTCCGAGTTAGAAAAACCTAAAAATTTATTATAAGAATTTCAACTTAGTAAAATATCTGAGAAAGTTAATTCTGTCATATGACAAGAGTCCATCCCTGTTAGGGCTAAAGCGAGTTGGCGATCTAAAGTTCTCAAATATATTTAATTCAATCAATTAACAATCCCGATGATGACTGTGTTGAATGAAGATTTCAACCGGAGGGGATACTTACCATAAAATTCTGCTTCCAACCTCAAATTGAATAAATCAAACTCAAGTATCAATGCAAATATAAAATTAAATAAATCACCAAATTATAAATGTCTAAGTGAAATTCAATATTAAAAACTTAAAGCTAAAAATCTAATTCACCTTCCGCAATTGTTTGTCGAATGTGACAAATTAAGAAAACCCTAGCTCACAAAGAATCCAAAGTCAAATCAAGTACACAACTATGTTTACTCTCAAACAATCTCATGCCAACAAGGATGTGGCCCGTGTCCTCTAACTGCGTGGTTTAGCCGATGGACACATGATGCGATTCGACCGAGTCCTCGGCCGGGTGGTTGTTTAAATGACACCATTATTATTACGATTGGCACATATGCTCCCCAATGGCTCGCCCTTTGAGTTGTATATGGTATACTTGATTGGGCAAAAGCTCTAGCTAAGGTAGACTTAAGCATGTCTCCTTGACAAACACCACCCATGATAATAAGGATTTCTTGGGCGACCTAACTCATGTGTTGCGATAAGGATCCTTGTCGGGTTGGGTCATTCTCCTCCCAGTAGACTAGGGGCAAAGCCCGAGATGACAAAACCATTGGATCTAGATCGGGCACGTCATCATTCCCCCAACCATCCGCTTTAAGTTAAATATAATGAATTTCATAAATCTAAATTTTAAAACTCCACATGCTGTTATTATACACTACGCACTAAGCGATCTAATGACTAGCCTAAATCAAAAATTCTCTCGATTGAGAGGGTAATTAATAGGGGCTTGCCTTTATCTCTCGGAGATCTAAAGTCCTCACAAAATAAGGGAGAAATCTCTAGGTAGTGTCTTATTTACTATTCCATCTGCCTTCTGAAAATTACACTGACACCTTAAATCACTCTCTTCATCGGAGAGGTCGGTGACAAATTTTCGGAGCCCACAATATACCTTTTAAAATGCGATATCATCGGATTACGCGCATACATTTTCCGCATATTAACTCAACATCTCGACTCCAAGTTGTCTACTTTTAAAGTTCTCCTCGATGTCTCAGCGATGTGCACGGTAATATTTTCCTGCGCCCAAACCCCGCTTTCTGGTGATGCATAAATCACCTCTAGTACAGATAAATGGAATTAAGTCTTGGAATGTCCGTAGAAACTAACATCATGACTCAATACATTCTGATTCTACTACTGCGAAGGCCAGTGGAAATAAACCGTTGTTGGCATCAATTCCAACTGCACTGAGTAGAGTCCCCCTGAACTTACCTAGGAGGAAAGTCTCATCCAGACATAAAAGCACGATATTGCCCAAGGAGGCTCGAAGGACCAGAATAATCGTTGAAATCTGTATGACTCTGACGATTGCACTCTATAGATCATTCCTGGCATTGCTGAGCATATATCAGACATGAATCTCTCCAACGATCAGTAAGATTGCTCCCAACTACCAAAAATAACCTTCAGTATCTTACGACGCGCATCCTAGGCTTTCATGTAGGATACTCATATCTTAAATTTGGACTCAATACAACCTATAATCTCTCTGGGCTTTAAATCCAGTTGACGCCTAATTGCAGGTTGAATGAAATAACTGATAAACTGTGATGTATATTGCCTATGTCCGGCACTGAGGACTGAATGACTTCTTGTATGTGGTGAGCCTATACTTCCAATTCTCCATGCACCTCCCAATCTCTTACTTGAACTTGCATGTAAGCGCCACATGCAAGGCCAGCTTGGTTCGCATGTTAAATGCACAATATGGTGAACCTGGCTTTGTTGAAGCGTAGATCACGTAATCGACATTGTTGATGATATACCAACCCTGGACAGCAAACAACAGCTGCTTCTTATCATGAAAGCACATACCTTCTAGCAGTTCTCTGGAATGCAACTTTCAAGTTCAAAAGTTGACTCATCTGAAGGCCCATCAAATGTAAGCTCTTCATCCCATTCTCTAACTGTTTGAGCATGACGCATGTACTCATTGTTAGACAGTAAGTGCTCCTCTATTTGGCTTGTTCTAACTGAGTAGTCACTAATAAGCTCTCTGATCCTATTAGATGAATCTTTGCCCCTTAAATTCAATCCAATAGAATGTGTATGCATACATTCAATACAAGTAACTTATGGTTCCTAAAAGCTGGAACCTTAGGCTTGCTACATATACGGTTCAAGAATCATATGTATGCTCAAATCAAGGTGAGCTTAGCTTTAGGTCACGTGTAACGAGTGGAGGCATTTTATAAATAAAATGAAAAAAAATTCTAAGTAGATAATGACAATTGGATTAAAACATAATCAAGATTATTATTGTATTATATAGTAATTATTATTACTATATATAATACATTTACACACACATGGACAACAAAGTTAAAGCACCAAACAATTGGAATGACCTAAAGTTGTGTTGTTGTAGTTGTGTAGAAATACATGTATGCTTAGAATTCTAGAGTTGAGATGCCAGTGAATCCTCGCACTTTCTCATTTTAATAGAATATTTTAATACACAAAACTAATGGAACTTGCAAGACATGAAGACAATGACCACATACAATAATCATGACAATATCAACAACAAAACGCAAAAGACAGTTTAAGTGGAGAATAAGAATAGTGAAACAACATGTACAAATAAAAGCACAGTTAAATACAATTATAAGACAAAACAGAGCCATTTATTTACATTTGGCCACCAAAACTCATAAGTTGTAACAATTTTAACAACTATTCAGGAAATATATATATATATAATGCCTATTATGGGTTAACTTTCTCAAACTGCAAAACATATAAATCTAGCCAAACAACACAAGGAAATAAGCAAATCATACAACACAAAGCAATATATAGCGAGATCTATCACAAATTAAGCATTTAGGAAAAAAATAACCTTAATCGATGAACGAACGAAGAAATAAGCGGTCTTCGGTGGTGGCGCACTCCTTGGCCAGCGACGAGCGGTCCCTTGGCTGGCGGTGTGCTTCGGCAATTGAAAGACAGCGGTGGAACGGACGAGCCGAGCTTGCGGGAGGAAAAAAAATAGATCTGTGAGTCTCCCCCTCACGGGTTTTCGCCCGAAATAAGGACGAGTCGTCGTCGTTGACGATGATGGCGTAGCGTATCCACGTAGCGTCGTCGTCACGGACGACTAGGCCTATTTGCTGATTTTTTTGTGTCTAAATTGATAATTAGGATTAAGATTAAGCCTAATTTAAAATGTTTGTCTGTGTACCTACATGATAGCTAAAGGAAGAAAAGAGTAGGTAATTGTAGTAGCATTTCGATGCTTGTAAATAAAAATTTCTAGTTATGATGAGTTTTTGATTTATACAGACCAGTTTTGATGATCTATTTCAAATGGTTGTTTTTCCAGCAATTTCTGATGAATTTTTTTTAGTATAGTTTCTCTTTTGATTTGTTGACAGCATCTAAGTAACTAGTATGGGGAGAGGGAAGATTGAGATAAAGAGGAATCAAAACACTACCAATAGGCAGGTGACCTTCTCCAAGAGGAAGCGATGACTTCTCAAAAAGGCTAATGAGCTCGCTATTCTCACCGATGTGCAGATCGGCCTCATTATTTTCTCTGCCAGTGGGAGGCTCTCTCTCTCTCTCTCTCTCTCTCTCTCTCTCTCTCTCTCTCTCTCTCTCTCTTCATGAGTTTGCTTCTTATAATTCTCTTCATTGATTAAGATTATTTGTTATTTTCCTCCTAATATTGCTTTTAAATAATTAGATAACTTTGTTCGTTCTATTAGTTTAAGAATTATGAATATAAGTAAATTTTACTGCACAAAACAAGGTGTGCAATATTAGGATTTTTGCTTTCAAAATATTCATCTGTATAACTCTTAGCTACCGCTACAAAGATTAAGTTTTTTTTATGAGTAAATATTCACATGATACTAAACTTTATAAGAAATACATAATAGAATACTACAAGAAAAAATAATTTGTGAGGAAAATTTTAGGTTACATCCAGCTTTTGCCATGCCTCCGATGGGCTACCATAGGAACAACAGTGTTAATTACTCCCAACAAGCTCTAATTAAGACTAAAAAACGTGGAGATGGATTTTGGAGAGGATGGTAATTCCTGTTTTCAGTTTTGTTTTTGTTTGTTGATGCTAATAAATTCAAATTAGTTTGCTCTATAATCTTGGTTTTTGTGTTGTGTAGTAGTGCTGTTGTTTGGTCGGAAAAATTTTTAAAATAGGTTTAATCCTAATCTTAATTAGCAATTTAGGTATGAAATTTTTTTTTTATAAAAATAGGCCTAGTCGTCCGTTGAACGGACAATTGGCTCTGACATGGCATCCACGTCAGCGCCACTAGTTTTTTCTTTTAAAAAAAAATTAGGGCAGCTTTCGTATTTTGTGCTTATCAGAGTCATATGATGTCGGAATTGAGCGAACTTAGTATCGTTGGAATCATAGCAAAATTTTCTATAACTTTCATGCTGGCCAAAATTTAAGATTGTGGTCTGATACTAGCATTATTTTAATCGCATAAAAACCGGCATCAATCAGACCGTCGTATTTTGCACGTATCGGAGTCATACGGTGTTGGATTCTAGCGAACTTAGTATCGTTGAAATCATAACAAAATTTTCTACAACTTTCATGTTGGTTGAAATTTATGATTGTGGCCCGATATAGTGAAGAAAGAAAGAAAGCTCAGATAATTATATTAACACTTAATATAAAAAAAATTAGAATAATTGTGCTATAATTAACAGAAAAAAATATATTAAAAAAATACTTGTAATAAGAGAATAGCTCAGATAATTATATTAACAGTTAATATAAAAAAAATTAGAATAATTGTGCTATAATTAACAGAAAAAAATATATTAAAAAAAATACTTGTAATAAGAGAAGTTCTGTGTATCGGGCCACAATCGTAAATTTCAAACAACATAAAAGTTGTAGAAAATTTTGTTATGCTTTCAAAGATACTAAGTTCGCTAGAATCCGACATCGTATGACTCTAATACGCGCAAAATACGATAGCTGCTCTGAAATTTCAGTTTGGTGCCGCAGTTTTTATGCGCATTCACAAAAACTGCAGCATATCGGACCACAATCTTAAATTTCAACCAACATAAAAATTGTAAAAAATTTCTTTAAGATTCCAACGACACCAAGTTCGCTCAATTCCGACATCATATGACCCGATAAGCGCAAAATACGAAATCTGCCCTAATTTTTTTTTTTAAAAAAAAAAAAACCAGTCGTCCGTTCAACGGACGATTAGGCCTATTTTTATAATAAAAAAAAATTTTTGTGCCTAAATTGCTAATTAAGATTAAAATTAAGCCTATTTTAAAAATTTTGACTTTGGTGAATATGTGCGTCTTAGAGTGGAAGGAGGCTAGACCATGTCAAGATAACTAATAATAAGTGCAAGAGTATTATTATAAGATTGGGATTAAATAGATGCAATTTTTGCATCCGTGCGTATTGTTTTGTTTTAGATTTAGTTTGTATTTGTGCGGTTGTAATTATTTGTTATTGTTCAAAGTAGTAAATTGTTGAAATATCGAATTGGCAGGACTAATTGATACAATTATTATCCAGGATGGCATATAGTGTTTCTTGTGGAATTAGGGAAATGTTAGCAGCTTTTTTCAGTTTTAGGGTGTGTTTGGGACAACTTTATGGTTACTTTATTTTTTAAAAAGTAGCTAAAAAGCAACTGTGTTTGACTATTAGCATTTTGATTATTTTTCAAAAAAATTTATAGTGAAAAACTGCTTTTGAGAATCAGAGCTATTAGAATGTGATGATTATCAAAAAATTGATGTTTGAATTTTTTTTAAAAAAATATTTGTAACACTCATAATAGTTTTTCAAAAGATTATTTTTTTCATAATAATTTTACAATCAATTTTTTAAAAAGTTATAGCTGCTCCAAACAGACTCTTATTCAGAACTTATGTTTGGTTCCTAGAATTTTGTGACTACTAAAGAGGCTTATTAGCTTATACTACTAAAGGATATTCGATTATGGTTTAAAATAGATAAAAGTCATTTTAAGCTTTAAGGCTGACCAAAGCTCATTTTGATATCACTCTAGTCAAGCAAGTTTTAATTAAGTTGACTAAAAGATGAGCTAGATGAATGTTGGACTAGTCTAAGTGTTTATCTACAGCAATGACTAAATAAATTTAAATTTAAAATAATTTAAAATTCATAAGAATAATTTTAATCATAACGAACTTCTCTTTTCAAAAAAAAATTAAATTTAAACATTTTTCATACAATTATCTTTTTATAACAATTATTCATATCTTATTTTATCTTTTCATATTCAAAACCGTTAGTTTAAAATAACTTCAATTATAATTAGGTATATAACCACAACTAACTTCTCATAGACCTTCATTACCTTCTTACTCAGTTCATACACTGACTATGATGTGATCAAATAAGCATCCCAAAATCTCAAGGGCCAACCTACCACAACTGTATTGTAATAAAAAAAAACCAATAATACTCTTAGTGATCTCTAATGTGAGATTTTGGCCTTCCACTTCTAAAGGGATATTCTTGAGAGAGAGAGAGAAAGAGAGAGGGTCTTCTTTTCACTCAAGATAGGATGTGAGAAAAAAATAAAAATTAGAATGGGGTGATATTTATACTTGAGTTTTTTATTTTTGTCATTAAAATAAAATAAAAATGTATCTCTACACATGATAATTTCATACAAGTAATCTTTATTTGATCAAAAAATTAATAAGATGCCTCAAAAGCTTAAAATTAATTAATCTTTATTAGATCAAAAAATTAATAGGATTAAAAATAAGATAACACATAATGCATAATTAAATTCATATATGAGCCCACATCCAAAATTCCCAACGATTAGGGTTCTAAATATTCCCATTAGCGTCAAAAGACAACAAAATGTTTTTAGAGACCTTTCTATATGAAAAAATAAAGCAAAAATCTTTACAGAAGTTATAAAGTAATTATCACCATTCATAAAATAAGATGATATAGTCTAATAATGTGATAATCAAGGCTTCAATAGCCATGATTTACTTATTTGGAGAATAATTTTATAGATATACATAAATGAAATCTTATGTGAGTTTGGTTTATAGCATTTCTCTCTATTTATTGTTTGTTTGTAAATAATATGTATTGAAAAGTTGATAATTTTGTTTTTAAGTATTTATTATCAAAGCTAAATCATTCAAAATTAACTATGATTTTTATCACTTCTAATCACATAATAGTTCTTATATATTTATAAATTTATTTTTAAAATTTACTTTAACTTCAAGGAGCTAAGCCTTTGGACTATTTAAGTTCAAATTTGTTTGATCTGATGTCAATAATATTTAGAGTTAAATTTATAATATATATATATATATATATATATATATATATATATATATATATATATATATATATATATATATATATATATATATATATGGACAATTCAGATTACTTCAAATTGATCTCGAATTGGCATGGTAGAAATAATAAGAAATAATTAATTTAATTAATTAGAGCTTTAAAAAGTCACAATAAATCACACAAGAACCCAAAACTGTAAATGGCTTCTCTTCTTATTTAGTAAAAGAAGAGGAATACAATAAAATCAAAAGCTGCAATTTATGTTAGATATTTTAGAAGTAATTTAAACTTTATTGAAAATCTTATTTTTATACTAGACAAAGAGGATAGAAGATGTTTGACTATGATATATTACTTTTTTTATATTATAATGTAATATTTTAGGTTAGATGTCAGGATTTATTTTTTTCATAGACTAAATATTATGACATTATTTATTAGAATTAATTATTATTATTATTATTATTATTATTATTATTATTATTATTGTATTTTGAAAAGGGTTATACTTAAAGGGGCACTGTAATAAATTTAAAATTGACAATCTTATTCGTAGGACCTTATTTCATTAATATCTTAAACAAGTTGATTAGTATAAGCTAGCTTGGCACCTTCTTGTGCTAAGTCTAAATATATGTGATATAACTACTTATTTGTGTGTTTGAACAACAGACCTCTATTTTATAAAATTTATTTTAGTTTTAATTTTTAAATTTCAAATGTAATTGATACAAGAACTAGATTAGGACATGGGGTTTAGGATGAGCAGTGGCTAAAAAGTATAGATTTGGGAGGCCCTGTGATGCTTGAATTGCTTGAGCAAAGTTTGACTATCCATTTTTTTTTTCTGAGGTGTATAGTGGAACTCGATCACATTGGGCTATCATATATTAATATAATTTTTTGATTTAATGTATACTTTATATTGTTCACTAGAATGACACGCTTTTACGAGCTCTCTTCCTATGATGATGTTTAATGAATGTAGCTTAGACTTTCGTTAGGCTCTAAAAAAAAATTACCTAATTAAAACTAATGAACTCATAAGTAATCACATTTGAAACCATTGGGATTAATCAAGTAGAATTGACAAGAAATCCCTAAATTTGCATAATCAAAATGCATATTATTCTATTTCTTTGTGAGGGCCCTTCACTAATTGTTCAGAATGGAGTATATGCCTAGTGAGGATGGTCACCTTTCTTAGGAAAGATTACCTTCTAATTTTGATTTGGCCTATAACCATTTCTAATATAATATATATGTAGGCATAAGTTCATACCCAAATCTCTAAAATAAACTTGGTGTCTAATAAAATATAAGAAATTATAAACTTGATGTATTAATCAAGAACATTTCATATCAGACAAGATCCTGGATTAAGGAGTGAGTGTATGTTTATAGATTCCTTTCTAAATTAATAACAACTCAACTATCTTACATCTTATAAGATTGGCCACATACTTTTAAAGCGTAAGTGGTGTTAGCTAGTAATCCATCAGAACATGTCAAGTCTAAAAAAGTCGATATAGGTTCATACTCTCTCATGAAAATAAATTCAAATTTTTTTTCATCAGACTAGGTTGAGCTTCTAGTTTGTCCTAGAAGCACCTTTAATTTTAAGATATGAAGCGACTTATTTTTCTTGCTACGGGTGCAAACCCTTATCTTCAAGCCTCTCCACAATTTTGTGTTGCTGGAATATAAGTCTTAACATTCTAATAAAATATTAACTAAAAATAAAATAAATTTCTAATTTAAAAATATAAAGCTCAATCATATGATAGATTGAAGTGCTTATTAGGATTTTTAGTATCTAAGGGCTTCCTACCTATCTTCCTCCGAAATTTGATAAGAATTATTCCTAATTGAGCCATCACACTTGACTTCCAAGTTAAATAAACTTGACTTAAACTTTGAATCAATAGATATAAGAGATGACTACATTAACCAAGAACTTTCTTAAAGATCACATTATTTATGATGTAATTAAATGCAAGGACTTGACCATATAGGGAAGTCTCAACCTAGTTTACTTTCATCCATGTAGACAGAAAAAATCTCTAATACATGTAGATTCATCAGCATTTGAAATCCTTATTATGTCAATGAATCCATTTTATGTGATATTTCTATCTTTCGGGGTGGTATATCACTTTTTAATGTTGCATTCAAAAATAAGAACCTCAAAAGTAATTTTGTTAGATAAGAGGCTTCAATTGCAATCAATTGATTAAGAAGTATAAGACAACCCATTGTCCCTTTAGAAAGATTTTTAATTCATTATTGAACCTTAGGATTGTAATATTAAAATTTTTTGTGTAGAATAATTCTATCATATTTAATTTGTTATCTTTTATTTTCAATTTTGAAATTTGCTAGTATTTAGCATAATTGAAACAATTAGAATATGATGTCCATAGATAATTTCAAACAAACAAAAATTCAACTTATTATTGGGTCTTTTATCACTTTTATTAAAATGTTATAATAAGATATTTCTCTCAAAGATTAATATCTAAGAATATGTTGATGCTACTAATTATATCTTAGCCTAAGTCCATATAAACTTAAAATCAAGCACTTAACAGTGTAGTTACAATTTTTTATGACCATTTGACGTTCAAAATACATCTAATTTTTTGTGCATATATGAGACAAGCCTGGTATACCAAGATTATAAAAAAATTGAAATCATTAAAATGCTAAGTTGTCTAAATAACTTTCAAGGATTAAGTGAGATCGATCAACGTAAAAACCATCTATTAGCGTGTCTTGATTTGTAACTTTCATACGTTGTTTCTATCCATTTAAACCTTTTTTAGCTAAGAATTTTTAGTTATTAATCTTGTACGTTAAGACAATTCTCACAAATGCATTTTCACATTTTTGCTGATAATGAAAACTTGATTCCAAAATTTCACATTATGAACATTACAGGTACTTTACCATATTTCAAAGTGTGAGTCTTCTAAATTTGTATCTATGTCTTTCCAGGGTGTACCCGCGATCATGTGTGCGGATTCGGTCGTTAAAAAGCTGGCTAAACCTTTTGATTATGCTTTGGTCGGTAAATTTGCTCTCTAGCACCCTTCTATGGAAAATGTTCGCTCTTTTTTTTTCATAATCTGAAACTTTCTGGTGTGCTTTCTGTGAGTTTGATAGATTCACGGCATATATTGATTCAATTGTCTAATGATTTGGACTATTCCCGTGTTTTTGTGAGAAGATCGTATTTCATTTTTAATTGGCATATGTGTTTACTGAAATGGACTCCATTTTTTGACATCAAAGAGGAATCTCCTATCATTCCTGTATGGCTTTCTCTTCTAACCAACCGTGTACATTTCTTTAATTCGATTTCTCTATCTTTGTGGCTAGGCTTTTGATCGACCCTCCAATTGGATCAAGCGACCAGCTCTAGATACTTGCCCATTCTTATAGAACTGGATATAACTAAAAAACACCCTAAGGAAATTTGGTTAGGTTCAGAAAAATTTGGCTATCTTCAAAAAGTAGAATTTAAAAACTTTCCTGTATTTTGCTCCCATTGTAGAATTCACGGACATGGTTTTGCAGATTGTTTTGTGGCTCATCCGCATTTAAGAAAAAAATCTGATGTGTTATCCAAAGCTAACCCTTCCATTAAGGTTCCTTTGAATGAACCACAAAATGGGATGGTCACTAATGCTCCCGTTCTCGTACTCTGATAGGAATGAACCTATGGTTCAAAGCCACCAACTCGAACTTAAGATGGATACGGCTGAACATTTACCGGCTGGAGTTCTTCCTAATAAGGAACAAGCTCCTCATGTTGGAATTCATTTACAAAGTAATAATATTGACATTAATGGAACCAATAGCAGCTTTGGATCTCCCATAGTTGCTGAGTCCCTAACTAATGCTAATATCCCTACTATTGTAACTCCATTAGCTATAGGTCAAGTGAAGGACAGTGTAGAAATGGCTGATGTGCAGTATTTAGAGATAACTTCATCTCCTGATTTAAGTATTTATGTTTTGCCTAATTCTAACCCCTCCTGTGCTTCTTCTTCTAATCCTGAGATAATCTCAAAATAGAAATTACATCAGGTCATCAACACTGATTTGGAGGAAGGAGAAATGGCCTTTAACCCTCAGGCTTCCCATTTCACCAATAACTTCACTCATCATTCTTTATCTGATGGTGAGGCTGTTGATTTGGCCAATGAGTTTAAAATAGTTATAAAGAAGAAAATAAATCATCTAAGTCTAAATTTTTTAGCTTTGCCAGAGTTACTAGATCTAGCTCCTACCATCCTAAATAAATGGTATCCTTCCTGATTTGGAATGCGAGAGGGATAGTTTCCCAATCCATTCGTGATAGACTCAGCAGCTTGGTTCACACCCATAATATTTCTTTTCTAGCTATATTGGAACCATTTATCCTTCCGTCTAGCATCCAATCTATAGGTAGAATGATTGGCTTTGATAATTTTTTCGCAAACTCGAGTAATAAAATTTGAATCTTCTGGAGAAATCCTTTGGTTATTCATATTATCCATGATCTTCACTAGGTGGTGAATGTTAAAATCACCTTTGACAATTGGTGTTGTTTTGGATCCTTCATTTATGCTTCTTGTAATAGGTATGGTAGAAGAATCCTGTGGAAAGATCTGATCAATTTCTCCTCCTTGGTTAATGCCCCCTGGTTTGTAGGTGGAGATTTCAATACTATATCTTCCTCTTGGGAACAAGTTGGTGGTAATGCTCCTAACCTATTCTCCATGGAATATTTCAATAATATGATTCTGGATTGTCACCTGACCAATCTTGGTTTTACTGGTTCTCAATTCACCTGGAACAATCACAGACTTTGGCAAAGATTAGATAGGATTCTATTTAACGATTTATGGATCAATTCCTTTTCGATTACCTCGTTTGAACACCTTAGTAGAACCCTATCCGACCATTCCCCTTTGCTCATCTTTGTTAAGATTAGTACGGAATCCCCCTCTACTCATATACCCTTCCGTTTTCAAAATATGTGGCTGATGGATGAAAGATTCCCGGAGGTGGTTGCTATAAATTGGAATGATCCTCTATACCCGGATGACTCTATTGTTGGGATGACGAGATTATGGCTTAAATTAAAAAGGCTTAAATAATATCTAAAATGGTGGAACAAACACTACTTCAAAAATCTTTTCACTAATATTAAAGAATTAGATCAATAAGTCTTAGTTTTAGAAGAAGCTGTTATTCATGATCCCACCAATAATACCCTATTAAACCAAGCCAAAGATAGGTTAATATGCTTCCAAGACATGGAAGAGACCTATTAGAGGCACAAAAAGGATATCGGATGGTGATAGGAACACCAAATATTTTCATGCTATAGTCAAAAAGAAAAAGGCCCTCGATCACATAAAAAAATTAAAATTAATGGTAATAGCTGGTGTTCTGATAGCAAGGAGCTTGCAGATTCTGGTGTATCTTTCTTCACGAATCTCCTTAATAATAATGCAATATATGATGAATTATCCTCGCCTGAAGTTATCCCTAAGATTATTACTAAAGAAGATAACAAAATGCTTACTTCTTTACCCTCACGAAAATTGCCTCCACTTTGACTATGAATATGATTGATGGCTGGCGGATGGATTTACCCTTATTTCTAAAGTGTTGGCATATTATCAAAGAAGATGTGATTAAGGCTATCTTGGATTTTTTTTAAAAAGGAACTATCCTTCCCAAATACTTCTCTAGCACTTCCATTGTTCTAATCCCTAAAATTGATAATCCTAAACTTTGGAATCATTTTAGACCCATAAGCCTTTGTACCCTTTTAATAAACTCATATCTAAGATCCTAGCTAAAAGACTTGGTAGTTTACTTCCTAGAATTATCTCTCCGAATCAAACAAGCTTTGTCAAAGGTTGGTCTATTTCTGATAATGTTCTGTTAGCTCAAGAAATTGTTCATGATTTAAATACTAAGGTTTGGTGTGGGAACCCAGTTCTCAAGCTGGACATTTTCAAAGCTTATGATAACATTGGTTGGACTTTCCTTTATAAAATTATGTCTCTTTTTGGATTTTCCAATCATTTTATTACATTAATCAAGAATGGCATTGAGAACACTTGGTTCTCATTAATGGCAAGGTTCATGGCTTTTTTCCTTCCTCTCATGGGTTAAGGCGGGACCCCTTTCTCCTGCACTTTTCATTATCGAGGTTGATTATCTTTCTAGAAGTCTTGAACATATGTTTCATAAAGTGCCTAACATGTTCTACAAAACTAAGGGTGGTTTTCCTATCTCCACCTCAACTTTGCAGATGATTTCATTATTTTTTGTAATGGTTCTATCCGTTATGTTAAAAAACTTTGTAAGTTCCTTATTCAATTTGGTAGGAAAGTGGTTTAAAAACTAATTCTGACAAAAGTGGTTTTATTGCTAGTAAATTGATTTCCAATTCTAGGATCAATGCTATTAAGAGTAATGGTTTGCATCTTACTCTTCCCATTAAGTACTTGGGTACTCCTATATCAGTGGTATGAAAAGATCTTCCCTATTTGATGAGGTCATTCAAAAATTTATAAGAAAACTTCATCTTGGGAATTCCATCTTCTCTCCTTGAATAGACTTGTCCCGATTAAAAGAATTCTGTTCCTTGCCCTTTTATTTGCTTTCTACTATTGTTCCTACCACTTCTATGATTAACAAGATTAATCATCTTATTAACAAATTCTTTTGGGGTTCTACCTCATCTACCAAAAAAGAATACATTGAAATTTGGTACACTGTTGTGGCCCTTTAAATGAAGGTGGGTTAGGGTGTAGAACTCTTGAAGATTCTATTAAGTGCTTTTCGTACAAAATGTGGTGGAATATTATAAGTAACCACAATTACTGGTCGAAATTCATCCTCGCCAAATATTGTAAGGGTAAACACCCCCTCAACTGCTCTTACAAACTGGGGGATTCCCCTGTGTGGAAAATACTTTGCAATATCAAGTGGGATGGAGAGAATCTGATCTCCTGGGGTGTGAACTCTGGCTCATCCTTTTTTTGGCAAGATAATTGGCTAGGTTGGGTTCCATTGATTCCTTACTCAATACTCATTCTATCGACAAGCTAAAAGTTAGTCATTTCATTACTCATAACTCTTGGGATATAGCTTAATTGGATTATTATGTTCCCAATGTGATCGTTAACACTATCATTACTATTAATCCTTCACCTAATAAATCTGATCAAATCCTGTTTAAAAATTCCTCCTTTGGTGATTTTGTCTTTAAGGATGTGCATGCATTGAGTTAAAACTCAAGAATCCTTAGTTTTCCAAAATATGGAGTAACTTATCCCTTCTTCTTTCTCGGTTCTAACTTGGCGTATCCTCAAACACTACATTCCTGTTGATGCCATTCTCCTGAAAAAAGGCTTTCATCTTCCATCCAAATATCAATGTTGCTTCCACATTGATACTTTGGATCATGTATTTGTGAATGGTCCCATTGCTGCTAAAGTCTGGAACTGGTATGATAATATGTTCAATACCCTTCTTTTTGATGGATCCCTATCTATATTGCACCTTTTAAATAATTTCCTCTCTTGTACACCGAAAGGTTATGTCAAATGTCTGCTTGCTACTACTTTGCCGGTATATCTGGTGGGAGAGAAATGATGTGAAACATTATGGTATCCCTATGAATTTTCATCGTATTATTGCTAGAACTAAATGTAAGATTACTTCCCTTTATAAAGCTAACCTTCTTACTCCTTCTAGCTTCAAAGGCTCCAAGCATCTGGCTCTTATCCTTGGGATTAACCTCCCGCCTTCTGAGGTTGGTTTTACTTTTAGGATTATTCATTGGATTAAGCCCAAATATCAGGTTGTTAAGGTCAACGATGGTTGATTGCTAATGGGTTCTATGGAGTCTGGTATTTTAAGAGACTATAAAGGTAAGATGATTCTTTGCTTTTCTTGTTCCTTTAAGACCTGTTCATGCTTTTTGAACTTTATGGTTTGCACTATGGTATATCACTATGTATTGAAAGGTTTCAAATCAATTTGGTTTGAAATTGATGCACTTATTGGAATTAATAAATTCAGGAGCTCATGGAAATGATGAAGTTTTCTATCTTCTTAATCACACAAGGAGGCTCCTTGCCACCCTTGACTTTCATATATCTCACATTTATCGGGAAGGCAATTCTTGTGCAGATTTTCTTACTAATTTGGGTGCAAAATCCTCTTCAGCACACTCATTTTTCTATGATCATATCCCTCCTTTATTACGGGGGCTCATAAATTTAGATAAAATAGGTCTGCCATATGTTAGGAACATATAAATTTATATTATTGCTTCTTAATTCTATAGTTGCATTTAGGATGCTGGAGTACACTCATTGGGCTGATTTTTTATTTTATGGAATGTGCTGCTAGTGTATATCATTTTCTTTTCTTTTTTACGCATCTTAAGTGTCTATTGGTAGCTCTTTTGGCTGTACTACAAGGCTGATCTCCTCTTTACTACTCTATGCTGCAATGTTTATCTGCAGTTGGGTGGCTTGCATCCTTTGTTTGGCTAGATGTTTTCTTCCTTTAAAGGGACTATTTCCTGGTTTTCTCACGAGGTTGTGGTGGTGATAGATCGGGTATTTCATTGGTATGTTCAAATCATTATGGATATCTTGTTGAACTTTTTCAATATTTTTGCTATGCTTTTTTACTTGTGGAGAACTTTTTAGCTGGCGGTAATCATATTTGCATCCCCGCTGTTGGATTCTATTTCCTTCAAGCTGAACTTGTGTCATTTAAATTATGTGCTTGGAATTTGGTGGAATGGTGTGGTTATGTATCGATATGTTAGCATTACATGGGTCTTCCGTTGATAAAGGAATCTCTAATATACATGCAAAGTTCTCATTGGTTTGTTGTTATTGTTTTAGGCCTCATGATTTTTCTTGAATTGAATGTTTCACCGGGTTTGTTGATTATGGTGGGTGGTGGACTCCTCCCCTTCTTTGGTTAGTGGTAGCATGTATGTTGTATCCCTCTTGGATCTTTGGATGCGTATATGTTACTGTGTGTGATTGGGGCCCTTTCTTAAATTTTCTAATTACAACCTTATTTTATCGATTACGTTAGTGCATTCCATTTCATTGGTGCTAACCTTTCATTTAGCCATTTGCGAGCAATCTTTCTTCTCATGCGGGTCTGCGACCTCTTCATCTACTGCCATTGGATAGATTTGCATTTTGCCCTTGTATGTCATTATTTTCTTCTATTTTCTTGGGTTTGCCTTTTTCCATTTTGCTGTGTGGGTTGTACTTAGATAGGAGTTTTACTCCTTAGGTTGTTTGTAGCTCCTTGAGCGGTAGATTCAGAGTTTAACCCCTCTTAAGAATCTTGTAATCCTTTTTTTTGTGAGTAATAAAATTCCCCTATATAGGGTTCCCAAAAAAAAAAAAAGTGCATTGACTCAAATTAATTCTTTGCAATGGAGCAAACAAACTTGAATATGAATATTATATATATATATATATATATATATATATATATATATATATATATATATATATATATATATATCTCTCTCTCTCTCTCTCTCTCTCTCTCTCTCTCTTCTCTCACTTTCATGTCAGAGATAGTGCATGTGTTAGCATTAAACTAAGTATAGTGACGAAATGTCATAGCCCTTTTGAGTGCTATGTTTTCCCACCATTTTCTTCAACAAAGGAAACTATTCATTTCTACTGAAACTATCGAAAATTGATTTAGTTTGATTTAGTTTTGATCATGAGGTTTATATTTTATTTATTTTATGAATATAAATGAAAGAATGATTGATTCATGAAGAGATCGTTGATTTTGATTTGGTTTAAAGTGAATTTTGGCTAAGCATATGAGAGTGGATCATAAGGCTTAAGAAGGATTTGGGAGTTAGATTTGATTTTGGGTTCCAATCATTTGGAATTGAGTTTAGACTTGATTTCAATAAATAATTGAGGAATTGAATTGATCTTAGAAAAAATCAATTGAATTTAGATTGATTTGGGTAGGCTAAGGCCATGGAGTTCAATCATAAGGCTTATGGAAGAGTTTTGAGCTTGGATTTGATTATTGGTTTCAATCATTTGGTTTGGAATTGATTTGGATTTTATATTTTAATTGAATTTGAGGTTTGGTTTGAGAAGGTAAACATAGGTTGGGTTTAGGCCTCATGAGAAAAATAACTTTAAAGGTTAATGTGTTTTACCTCTTGAGAGGTATTTGAAGTGTTAGGTAATCATTTACTTTCTTAATATTCAAAGATATGCATTATTTTGAAAATCATACCATGGTCCCATATCATATTTCTATGATTTACCCAAAATAATGTGATATACATTCTTATCTATTACAGAATGAATAACTTCCCATTTGTAGTGCTTACCTATAGAGAACAAGACCTGGCAAGATTCATTTACCAAAACCTCCATTCCTCTCCATAGAGTGTTTAATGATTTTTAGCCACAACACCTTCACAACATTAGTTGAAATAAAATTTTTGTACATCCATCGATTAGTAAAAAACCTTTCCCATAAGCATGCATCTAGTTTGAAAATTTTTTTGACATTGAGTGGAGATTGCCGCTTTAGTGCTAAAATAATCTTTTATAGTATTGAAGATAAGAACCCTCCATCATCAATAAACATCTTCACAATCCTCATTAATTTGTAGTGATTATTAGTCATTAGCTCTTGATCACCTTCAATTAGTTGAATATGTCATTGAGTAAAGCATTCATTAAATGATATTACAACGAAAACAACAAAATACTTGGATGGTCACGGTTTATGGTACACATTCTCCAATAGGTTTCCCACTTTTGATGGTCCCTTGGGTTCCCTTCTATTGATTGGTAGGATTTTAGACTTGAAGGGAGCTTGGTTTCCAATTAAGCTTCCTTTGCTCTACTTTTCGATAATTCACTACAATATTACTTCAATGTACTATATTTTAGAGTTTTAAATTGTTGTAATTTTGTCTTCTATGCAAAATTAATTGCATAATGATGGAACAAAATTTATTGATCTCCAATTTTTCTTGAATTTTGACTCCTTGAGGCCATCAATACACCTTGCTATAAGCTATTGATTGATATCATTAAATTGTCGCGAGCACTTAATCTATAAATACCTTTAGTATATGTGCTAACATACCTAGTATCTTTTATGCAACATTGGTATTCAATGTATAACATTTATTCATAATCAAAAATAAAAAGTGACTTATTCATAGCTATTTCATCCTATGCCAACTTATAATTCAACTCCTTCCCTCATATATTATAGATTGGATAAGTAGGGTATACAAGCTAAGCAGTGAGCTAAAACTTTGTTCATGTTCTACTAGTTTATATTAGCTGTGTTGAATTAGGCTCTTAAAAATTTGTTTTGTTCATTTGATATTGTTTGATTTATTTCTAAGTTTTCAATTTGTTGAACAAAACCAACTAAAATGAGTTTATAAAATATTTGCAATTCAAACCTTTGCCACTTCAAAATCTTTAGCTTCACTCTACAAAGCTATTATGCCACATTTACTGTAGTGAATATACTACATTATATATATATATATATATATACATCTTATTTCAAGCTAAAATGAATCGAACACAATCGAACGGTGAGTTGTTTGTGTTTGGCTCATTTTCTTAATGAATAATTTGAACACGACTTGCTTAATGAGGTGAACCCAGCTATTAGTTAACAGGAGCTTTTTTGATAACCTTATGGGTAAGTTGAATCCAACACGTGTCTTCTAAGTTTATTACATATTTCATCTGTTTCCCAAGGAATATATCTAGTTTTACCTTTTAATCTTTGTTGGTTTACACTCTAGTTATAGTATGCCTCCAATTTGGTTCCCAATATGGATGATCGATTTTTTAATCTAAGTATGAGACTATTGCCCTCCTTCAAAGAGTGTGCCCTTCTTCAGATACTGTGGTGTTTATTTTTGATATGTATATGTGGGGACACCATGCAGATTTGAGGGTGCACTTATTGAAGTGATCGAGTATGACATTGAGGTATGATGTACTATCTTGAAAGATAGGGGCATCTCCCTTCAACGAAACTAATCACCTAATAAAGACTTCTAAGGCTACCAAAGATTTTTCCCCTACTTTACATGGAAAATAAAGTAGGGTTTATATTAAACTGGGTTCTAAAGTTCTATGGGGGCAAGCCCCCATAGTTAATTACATTCTAAGGAATGTTAGTTCCTTAGGAATACTCTCGATTAAAGTAGGCAGTTGATGTCTCCAAAGATTTCAAAAATAGGACTATCAATAAGGTGGTTATATTTGAAAATTAAATAGGGATGGATCATAAAGGAGAGACTTATTATCGAAGCCAAAGAAAATAAGTAGGGAATACTCATAATACTAGAAAACCTGGTGAGCATTTCAACCTATTCAATGGTTGGGCTTTATATGTTTGAAATTGAGGAGAATTATTTGTTTGAGTTAAAATTTTATTAGATTATTAGGGCTTATAATCTCACAATACAAGATTGTGGAAATACCTAAGAGGTGAGGATTTATGCTTGTTGCCCGAAGGAAACAGCAACCTTAATCCTAAATCTAGGGAGTTTTAGCAATGGCTAAAGTATGGCCTAAATCTAAGTGAAAGTTGGTATATAGTTTACCTCCATAAGAGAGAATAAATCACTCGACTGCTAGACTTATAACCGCTTGGAGTGGCAGCCAACTAATTCTTCCTACACTTTAAAACCTTGAAAGATAGTTGGGTTGTTATTATTTAGAAAGAAATTAAAATCCTTAAACCCACTCCCTAAAAAGACTAGAGTATGAGTTGTATGAGTAATGATTTAGTATAATGAAAATCTTTTTAATTTTTATTTGATTTTGGAGTCTTCATTTTGATAAGGGCCATAGAAATTTTTATGTCTAAATGCATGATAAAATTAAGTTATTATCATGAGAGAAAGAGGTATTTTCCACCAGAGGAGACCCTCAAAGGTCAAGTCTTCCCTACCATGCAAGGATGGAAACCTCTCAGAATGAAATAATATGAATGCATGATATTAAGCATACAACATTCAACTAAGGGGCTAAATCTTTTTATTATTTTGATTTAATGCCTAGGCTTTATATGAGATTATGAGTTATTTAAAAAATTTAGTTATGAGTTGCAATTGGGGTAGAAAATTAATTTTTCTAAGAGCTTAATCGGATCGAGGACATTAAATCATCATTCATAAAAAAAATTAGAAAAAGCCATGTTGTTCATATTACATAATTTAAACATAACATCAAGCATTTTATAAATCCACATAAAGAATAAAAGGTAGCTATGGTGTGCAGTCTGACCAAAAAAGAGAAAATATGTAGCCAAGCTCTCTACTTATACAACTATATGAAAGAATAATTATAATTTTCAAATAAATAAATGTTATGAGGGTCTTCTTATCTTCATTCTTCATATCTCCTTCATTTCTCCATTTGGATGTGCTTTCTTCAAAGGCATCACAGAGCCTCCCAAGACAAAACCATCTAGCCGCTACTCATCTTAATCCCTCATAACACTAATCTTAATTTCTAATATAAAATTACATTAAAAATAGAAAAAGTAAATTAACTACACTTGCAAAATAAGTGTTAGCTAAACACACCATGCAATCCAAGTAATTATATGAATAATTTAGACTTAGCACCCTGCACATGGGTAACCAAGCTATCCTAATTTAGATTATGCTTAGGGTTAAGCAACCTACAAAAAAAAGATCATTTATATTTATTTTA
This sequence comes from Cymbidium sinense, assembly GCA_021442155.1. NCBI lineage: Eukaryota > Viridiplantae > Streptophyta > Magnoliopsida > Asparagales > Orchidaceae > Cymbidium > Cymbidium sinense. The sequence goes on from CM038220.1 coordinate 78,371,053, forward strand.
AGCACCCAGCACAATCTCCCTAGAAAATATGATTAGTCTAATCACGGTCTACCATCCGGTCTACAAGCATACACTAACATCTCAGTCTATAATAATACATCATAAAACTAGACATACATCACTCCATGCTCTAACATAAAGATAGAAGTGGTGACTTACTTCTAAAGTGTGTGTATTAAGGCTTGTGTAGTATGCCTTAACTAGGCTTTATTATGATTTTCTAAGTATGAAAGGATTTGATTATAAAGGGTGGTTTCACATTAAATGACTTAATTGATTTGAGAGTTTTACTTAATATTTTATTTTGTTCTATTTAGTTTACACCTAACAACTAAGTGTTATAAAGAAATTAATTAATAAATTCTCTTTTTAATGGCTTATTACATATTATAAATTAATTCTAAGTTTGTTAATTAAATAACTTCATTTATTAAGAAATATATCTTAAGATTAATTGAAATTAATTACTATCATATGACATGTTCATTTAGTTTACACTAACAACTCATATTTCTAAGATATATATATATATATATATATATATATATATATATATATATATATTATATATATATATATATATATATATATATGTATATATATATATATATATATATATATATATATATATATATATATATATATATATATATATATATATATATATATAGTTTTTATTTTCCTTGATTGAATTATTTTATCATATTTAATTTAAAGCTCTATCTAAATTCTTATAAAAAATACATAGTAATGAAATTAAATGCATTATGTCATTGTTAACAGAAGTGAGGTAATCAAATGACCTCCTTTAGTTAAAGCCTCATGATCCGGATGTTCAAACAATATACCCATTACATTCAAATATATGTAAATTTGCATACATGAATATAAGAAAGAGAGCTCCAAGTCATATGATTAATTAATTCAACTTAATCATTCATGCATGGATTTTTGATAAAAGATAATGGGTTCTAATTCCATAACTAAATACACATACATGTATAAGAAACATAAGCTAGTACATGCCATTGTTAACCAGGGAAGTGAGGTAATCAAATGACCTCCTTGGGGCTTCCTAAAGTATCGTATTCTCGGTATGTCCAGACTAAATATTTTCTTTTCTCAAATACATAAGGATGTATACATAAATAAATGAAGGAAAAGCAAGCAAAAGTTATATTTTTATTTTATTGAAATATTTATGTATATGGAGTAAAGTCATATCCAAACTCTAATTTTGAAATACATAAGAATGAAATCAAATGGAGTATGTGCTATTGTTAAACCAGGGAAGTGAGGTAATCAATTGACTTCCTTGGGGCTAACTAACGCCTCGTATTTCTTGGATGTTCAAGCTATATACCCATTAACATTCTTGCTTATATAAATCAATACTTGGATGAAAGAAAAGAAACTTCATTTCATACATTTAAGCTATAATCACATACATCTCATATGTATTTATAACGAGCATTCATTTCTAAGTTTTGGAAATAGATTTGGATTTAATAATGATAATAGCCAAACATATATTAATTTAAATCAACACATGCAAGTTTGACTTAAAGGAAACCATTTAATTTAATTAATTTTGGAAAGATGAATGCATGATCACAAGTGACATATAATATTTAATATGATTGGAAGAAATAAAGGGACATAAGCACATGATTTCATTCAATCAACTAATTCCTAAGGACAATCATACTAAATAAGCTCATTTAAAATAAACTAAAATTTCTTAATGTCATTTTTAATTTCATGTTTGATTTGATTTAATCAATGTGAGAAATGTTTGATAATCCTAATCTCATTTCCCATGTGTGAGTTAATTTGATTTAATGAAAAGTAGGTTGATTTTATGAATTAATTAGGAAGGTGTGAATTAAATCAATTAATTAAACCCTTACTTATGTTACCTTTAGATAATTAATTAAATGATTATGAGCCAATGTAATCTTCAAATGAATTGAAAAGTAAATAGCAATGCTCTGGTGAAATGAGAGGGGCCTAATGCAATTAGCTCACAGTCATTAATTAATTAAGCTTAATGAATTCACTTAATTATGGTTTTCTCACACGTGAGACCATAATTTCATTTTTCTCTTAGGTTATTGAACACCTAAAGCTCTACCCATAGATCAATTAAGGAAATCAAATGCAATTCTTCTTTTAAATAGGTTAATCAAGACATTAATCCATTAATCCATTTCTCTTTACTTAATATTTTGTTAAGAAAGAGAAGGAAACTTAGGAGAAAAATTAAGCCCCAATCCAATTTCTTAAGTCTCTCCACAATTTTGATGATTAAGAGTCCAATTTGTTGATTAATTAATGTTCACATGTAATTATCACTTAAATAAGTTGAGTAAGTAAGACTTAAGCAATCAATTTTCCAATTAATCAACTAATAAATTCCAAGAGAAAATAGAGGAGAGGCGTCATCCCCTAAACATTTCAGTAATTTTGAAATTTATTGGTCAATTAATTAGGGAGTAATTAGGCTAATTAAAATTTTAATTAAACCTTAATTAAGAAACAAATATTATTCAAAATTATTTAAGAATAATTTTAATGGATTCCCCTCTAAAATACCTTTAAAATGAGTCATTATTTATATTTTTTGAATTTTTCTACAATTAGTTATGAATTATGGAAGTTTTAGCCTTAAAAATATATTAAATAACCTAAATTAAGCCTAATCTCATCGACGCCATGTGGTGCGCTTTCCACATAACGTCACAAGATTGGCTATTTAAGTTGTCACATCCACTAATGTGATGGAGCGGTATTGATGTCGCCATCCATCTCGGATGACGGCGAGATCAAATCGTGGTGTATAGAGAAATAGTTGGATCTAGCATGATTTGATCAGAGTCCATTTCAATCACGGAATGGGCGACTTGTGATCCTCCTTCGCAGCGATATTAAGTCATCGCCATGGATCGTTTGATCCGAGCTCATCCGAGTTCGGATTCACTCCAAAATTAACCCACATCTACACGCGAGGGGTCCACAAGGATCCAATGGCTAGGGTGGGCTCACATGCGAATTTTCTTCAAAATGGTCCAACAAAATTTTCTTATTTTTATGATTTTAAAGAATTACCTCGCCGAAGCTCAAGACTGACGGTAGGATCGATGGAGGTAGCTTTGTCTAGTAGAGATGAGGCCCTGTTGAGAAGCAATCAAGCCAATTCCCCTCAGTTTCTCAGAGGGTCAACTTTCATCACTTTGGAGCTCAGTGGTGTTCGAAGTTCTTCCTCCGGTGACTTGGGAGCTTAGGAAATGACTTGGGTGGCTTCGATGACATGCGTGGAAGGTGTGTGTAAGAGTAATTTAGTTTTGGTTGAGAAATGAGGGAGTTGGAACTTGGATTGGAGTGCCATATTTTGATTTCGCATAGAGAGGAGAAATGCCGAAAGAGGGGACCTCAGGATGGCTCTAGGGATTGCAAGCAGGTTCGAATTTGCACTTGGAATCTCTCACGATTTGAATTAATGCATTTCCTATGTGAATTGAGGAGGTATACCCCTCGGTTTGCTGAGGTGGATGGACGGGATGGTTTTCTATTTTTTCAACAGGCTAGCCACCGTCAGAGCGCCAGATTGGTCGCACTCAAGTCCACGTGACTCATATGGATTGGAAGAAGCCATGGCAGGAGGCTATAAGCTTGATTTAGGCAGATTTCCTTTGCTTGGATCCTTTGGTTTTCAGTTTGCATGGGAGCTGAGTTAACTCACCTCCTTTTGGTCCAAGGTAAGTCCTAGCACCTTTTAGAGGATCCCTCATTTGGAAGAGTGAGGGTTGTCAAGGTGAAATGAAGAGTGGACTTTGTCATTTTTGGAAAAATCCCACATGGGGGAGAGGATCCATGGAGGATTTGCATTGGACTTGGCACCAAATGGGTTTGGACTGATTTTAGGTTGACCCAAGATGGGTTTGGGTTGGGTTTAGTTAGCCTCCAATGGGTCATGGGTTGTTTTATGGGTTTTGGCTTCAATTGGTCAAATGGGATCATATTGGGTCATGTTTGGTTGGGTTGACCAATTGGTCAAATTAGGTCTAACTAAGGCTTGGGTTAGGTTTAAATGATGTTTTGAAGAGTTTTGGTTCAAGTGATTTCAATTAATTTGGCCAAAGTTTGATTTTAGCTCATTTGGATTCATATATGTCAAATGTGCTACATTGACCATTAAATTGGCCAAATTAACTTGTTGGGTGTTAGTTCAAGTTCAATTGGTCAATTGAAAATGATTGTAGGTTTTGGTTTGAATCAATTTAGATTTTTTGACAACTTGTCAATTTGGGCTAGGTTGGGTCAAGTTGACCAATTAGTCAAATTGGGCTCAATTATGACTATGGTCAAGTTCAATAATCAATTTGGAATGAATTTGAGCCATTGGTTGCAATCAATTTGGGTTAGATTATGATTTGACCCATCTGGGCCTTTTAGGACAATTGGGGCCAACTTGGGTCAAATGACCAATTGGACTTGGTTTGACTCAATTGAGGGTCAAGTCAAGTTCAATCATTGATCATCGGTTGGTGTGAATCAATGGTTTCAATCGATTTGGTGTATGGTGGGTTTTGGCTAGTTTGGGTTTCATTTGGGCTGAAGGTTGACTTGGTCAAAGGATCAAGTTGACTTGGTTTGACCCAATTCAAGGTGGTTGATCATCCTAAGGTGATTGTTGATCATGATATGAGGCTTGGATGGGCTTGGTTCAATCCAATTTGGGTAGGATTAAAACTTGGCTCAAAATGGTCCTTTAGCTCACTTTAGTTCAAGTGGACCTAAATGAGTCAATTGGTTTGGTTTTAGCTTGATTCAAGTTTAGTTGAACTTATATATGAGCCTAGAATTAAAATATAAATTCAACTACAATCAATTTAGAGTTCAATGGATTTTGGCTCATTTGAAGTTTTCAAGCTAAAAGGGCTAACTTGACTTGACTTGAGTTTTGTTTGATAGGTTTCATTTATATTTGGATATATGATTGAAGGAATGATTGATTCAAGAGAAAATATATTGATTTTGGCATAGTTTAAGTGGATTTTGGTTAAGTCCAAGAAATTGGCTTTAAGGGTATAAATTATATTTTTGTTTGAATTTGGATTTAGTTTTAGCTATTTAGATTTATATTTCATTTGTATTTGGGAATATAAATAAAGATATAAATAATTCATGAGAAAATCACTTGAGTTTGGAGTGATTTAGAAGCAAATTTGACCAAGCTTATGGATGTAGGTCAAAAGTGCTAAGAAGAAAATCAATTTAGTATGATCTATTTTTGGTCATTGGAAGGTGAGTTTCATTTATATTTGTGAATATAAATGAAGGAATAATTGATTTATAAAGAAACCAATTAATTTTGAGTTGATTTGGGTTAAGATTTGGTTAAACTTATGGAGGTGGGTGTATATGACTTAAAAAGGGTATTGGCTTAGTTTGATTTAGTTTGATTTGATTTTAGTCATTTGATTATAGATTTAATTTATATTTGTGAATATGAATGAAAGAATAATTAATTTATAAATAAATAAATCAAGTTTGGAAGATCGCTAAACTTATGAGGATGGGTCATATGGCTTAGGAAGAATTTTGGAACTTAGATTTGATTTTGGGTTTCAATTATTTGGAATTGGGTTTGGATTTGGATTTAATAAATGATTGAGAGATTTAATTGATATTTGAGAAAATCAAATGAATGGGAATTAGATATGGTTAAGGCTAAGTCCATAAGATGAAATCAAAGGGCTTAGAAAGGGTTTTGAATTCAATCATAAGGTTTTATGGAGAAATTTTGAGCATGAATTTGACTATGGGATTGATTATGAGTTTTGAAAATTTGGTTTGTATTTGGCATAAATTTGAGTTTTGGTTTGAGGAGGAAACTATGGATTGGGTTTAGGCTATAGGGTAGGCAAGTCTACCTAAGTCTCTAAGGCAAGACCTATCCCTATGGCTAACCCTTCTAAGTCTATATGCTTAGGTTAAGTGTTCACCTAATCACTATAAGTGTCTTAAGACTAAGGAGCTCTTAATTTCTACAAGAGTCCTAGATCTATGATGAGGAAGTTGAGAACTCACTCTAGAAGTGAGATCAACAGATACTATATTGTTAAGATGGTTAGTTAACTCCACTTTGGGGATGCCTCCGTCATGAGTTAACACAATAGCTTCTCCAAGTAGGTGTAGTTGCCAAACTCATTGATATGGTTGGCGGGTGGAGAATGACATTGTTTTGAGAGAGCATGGTTCTCACTAGATCCCACTAATTCTAGAACTCATTAAGTTATCCAAGCATTGTTCATGATTGTGATAACCGCGCAATGATTCTTATCTGAACTTCATCATGAATATTGGCTCTGCCATAAATGCTTTGATACCAAAATGGAGCAACAAGAAAACTTAAAGTAAAGAAGGTTTTAAGGTTCCACTAATAATTCTCATAGTAATTAGAAGTTATTGAGTTAGTTACAAGAACATGCTAATATACTAAATAAAGTAAGGGTAAAATGTCACTAAAATGAAACATCACTCAAACTACTAAATTATTGACAACTAGTCTAGACAACTAAGAAAGAGATTATTGAGTCTCAAAGTAGCGGTGATAGCAGCATCAAGATCTTTTCTTTCACATTAAGTAAAATAACCTCTTTGCATTATTCTTCTTTCTTCGACATTCTTAAGTGGTTAGCCAAAAGCAAGTGAACTCAATTATGGAGATATAGTGATATTTTTACTAAATAAATAATTACTTTAAAATGATGAAAATTATGTCATTAAAAATATGATATATTATGATTTTTTTCTTTCTTTATTATTCATGAAGCATATGATCTAGATTTGTTTTCAAAACTTCATCTCAAATCTATTATCATTTCTCCTACTATTTGATTTTCTTTCACTACTGAACTCTCCATCATATATTAATAGATTTAATGAAGGGCATGTGTGGGATCAATATTATTTTATATTATATATTTTTATTTTAAAATTATTTTTAAATAATTTTTATTTACTATATTTTTAAATAAATTTTTATTTAATATATTTTTAAATATAAAAATTTATAAATCAACCACTTAATATATGTGTATTTATAATTTAACTACCTTCTCTATTTTTGAACTACTGACTTATGTATTTGCATGTGTCATGATCAAATCTTTGAGAATTTTACAAAAATTAAAAAAAATGAGTTGAGCTTTTGTTATGAATTTCAATATTTTAAAGTCAATTTTAAAAATTAAGATTGAAGATGATTAATTTATAAATATAGAAGAATATGATGACTGTGTAGGTAAAAAACTCTTTTAAATATTTTTATCTTTTTATCTTTAAATCAAATTATTTTTAAAACACTTGTAACAACTTTTGAATATTATAAGGATTTTTAAAAATAATTATCATCATCAAATATATTTAATTTAAAATAATAATAATAATAATAATAATAATAATAATAATAATAATAATAATAATAATAATAATAATAATAATAATAAAGTGATCCCGAAACGGTCCCTAAAAAAATTATTTCGATCAATAGAAATATAGTCATGAGGAAGACGATAAAGATGAAAATTCATTCAAGCATGCCCATGTTTCCTTACGGGGAATGTACTGCTTTGTGTTTCCTTTTCCAGAAACCAAATATCAAAAGTGCCAGCCCCTTTTTAAGGATTTTCCCTCGTCTCTCTCTTCATCTTAACCCAAGGAGATACTACTGTTCACAGCTGTAGTAAAACAGTGGCAAGGGTCCAAATTGAATGGGATGAGAACAGTATTAAGCAGGAATGTGCTCTTCCTGCTGTCAAAATACATGATAGCAGTTGCTTAACTTCATCACAGGCTTAGAGCTTTTCGAACTGATCGATGGATCTCATTAATAGCAACAGCAGTAGAAGATATACTATAAGCTACTACTTTAATGTCTGTGGCTTATACTAGCATTAAACGCAACACTCAGTCTTCGGATCATTCGGATAAATGCGTCCACAAGCACTAGGCTTTAATGTTTCAGCTTCATCTGCTCTTTTGAAACAGGTAGTTAATGAGGTGCTATGTAGTTTAAAGAATGCTTCTCTCCCAATGTATTTAATTTCATATTATGTATTATATTCTAATATGTTTGTCAAAGGATTTTTTTTATTTATTTTGAAAGTATGCCACTTCTTTTAAACTGAGAGGGCAACTATTCAGAAGGTAATGTGTGGGCCTTCAGTAAATTCAGGAAACATTACCTAAAGATCTCTATGAAGGCTTTTATTTTTTATTAAATATTTCGATAGAAGTATTGAAGTAGCAAAAATATCAAATTCATGATGTTGTAGGTAAGAGTGAAAGCACTACTAAGAAGATCAGGAATTTGATATTTTTTTTCTTTCTTTCTCTCAAAATATCTAATAAAAAAAGTGAAAATAATGATTATCACAAATTCTATCTGCAAATAAATGAAAATTTCTAATACAATAAATTAAAATCCCTCATACAATTTTATAATTCTAACATTTACTTGCAAAAACTCAACCATGCAATGCTAAGGTCTACTTCAAATCAAGCCTTTGATCATATTTTAATTTGAAATTGGAAGATTTACATAAATAGCACACAATTCTTATGCATTTACATATCTAACAAGTAAAGTTTGATATTTACAAATATACCTCTTCTTATGCCCAAATAATTCAAAATTGACAATTATTATTTGAGTTTGGGATAATTGGGTTGAGTTAGGTTAGCTAGGTTAAAATTTATTTAGTTGAGCCATATTGATTGAAAAATTGCATAACCCATGTAATAAATGGATATGGTGTTTGATTTAGCTTTAGTTTGGGTATCCAAGTCAAATACTTCTAGAAAATAAATGGATCTGATTTGGATTAAGCATATTTGAGTTGGCTCGATCAAAATATATTCCATCAATCTAAATTGACACCCTAGATTGTAGAAAGCACAAATTCTCATCTTAGCTACAAGTAATAATGAATCCCATGAAATTAGCTTAACTTTCACCATGGTTCAAATTCTACTTATGATGGGTCAATATTAAAGGAGGTCTAACACTATATATCAATTATAAAAAAATTTATTTTCAATGAAAAGAAACTTAAATTTATGAGTGAGGATCAGTGATATAAATATTTTCAACTATTCAAAGCAAAACTAAAAAACTCCAATTATCTGAGTAGGGTTGTAATCAGTGAGCGGTATCTTATCATTGGACTTGGCTTGGATAAATTATAAGTTGTTCATGTTAAGCTTCGAGAGCTTTAGCATGGATGTTCAAGCTTGGTTTGCTTAATTTTATCATGTTCAAGCTTGAATTGTACTTGGCTTGTTTGAAATAAACATTATATAATCAAGTTAATGAATAAGATTTAAATGAGTTCTAAAATTTTCTCTAATTTTTGGTTGGATTACTTATTAAATCTCATATAATAATCATGATCTAAGTTCTCCACACAATATAAAATCTAGATTCTTAAAAAAATAAATCATGAAAAATTCTATAATAAGCTTTAAAACATACATAAAATCAAGAGCTATTTAAAATTTTATGATCTATAAATTTATAAAGAAGGACAATTGGTCATTTTAAAATATAAGCACTAGATTATTGTTTAAAATAAATGACTTTTAAAAAAACTAAGGCAATAGTCGGTATTTCTATAAAAAAAAATAAGGCAATCGCTTTAAAAAATATTAAAATAGATAATTAAATTTGTGTAATTTTATTGTTGCTCTTAAATTACAAATTTCTCTAAAACAAGACACTTTAAGAAAAAAATAATAAATAACTTAATTTGAAGAAAAAACTCAAAATAAAGAGTGCATCTGGATATAAAAATTATATATGAACAAGCTTATCAATCTCTCAAAGAAAAGTGCTTCAAATTCATAAGAAGTGAAAACATTCTATTTTCTCAAAAAAATAGTTAACACTGAAAACTATTCATAATGATTCAAAAAACATTCATTTGTTCTATTCAAAACTTAACTAAAACATACATAAAAATCAAGAGCTATTTAAAATTTTATGATGCATATAAATTTATAAAAAGTTGACCATGGTCATTTTAAAATATAGCACACTATCGATTATTATTTAAAATAAATGTGACTTTAAAAAAAAACTAAGAAGAATATCTCTTTTATAAAAATAAGGTGATACTTTAAAATATAAAATAGATAATTAAATTGTGTAACATACCTTTGTTGCTCAAATTCTGATAATTTCTCAAAACAAGACACACGTAACAAAAAAAAAATTAATAAATAACTTAATTTGAAGAAAAACTCAAAAATAAAGAGTGCATACACGGATATAAAGCATATATATGGAACAAACTTATCAACCTCTCAAATAGAAAAGTACTTCAAATTCATAAGAGGTGAAAATATATTGCTATTTTCTCAAAAAAAATGGTTAAGAACACCTATTCATAATGATTCAAAAAACATTCATTATTCTATTCAAAACTTGATAATAGTTATTCCCAAAAATATATCATTCATATATTTAGTGGATTAATAATGATGATATTCTTTACATTGAATGGTTGTAAAATTTTATAATATCACCTTCTAAGACTCTTAAGAAAGATTAATGACTTTGATGTCTTCTTTATTAAAAAAAAGCAAATTAATATAACTCTTTTACTATAAATATATTATCAACTTAAAATAAAATGAACAACATACCATTGATTTTTCTTAATCCCATAATAATTTCTAAACCAATCACTTCCACAAGAACTTGAGCATTGCTTGTACAAGGATGAGCGATATGTATCTACCGGCCAAAACTAAAGTGGACTCGATGCAGAGTAATAGGTATTATGATAGATATAACAAGCCATTTTAGATAGCATTGGAAATTTTAATCTACTTTCCACCACTCTAAAGCATCAAATTGGTAATGGTCATTACTCTTCAGAATATGAACACCATCTTCTAAGTAAACATCAAGTTCAGATTTTACATTCTTGGCATCACTCTAAGATAATTTTCAAAGATTTCTCTTCCGGTCTCAAAAGACTTGCCTCTTAAAGTGAAACGAGTGTTACTTAAAGTGACTAACAACTTCTTCATTGAAGTTGTATTTCCTATGATATTTGAAGCATGAGTATTTGCATAATCATTATGCAATAGTTTGTGACTCACGAATGGTTGTAACATGCTTGCTTCATTTGGAGAATAAATTTTAGAAAATACAAAGTTAACTAACTTAATCTTATTTCGGATCAATCTTAATAGAAATTAGTTACATTCTCCCTCAAACTTCTCTTTCATGTTCATGGCCATCAATCTCATATAATCAACACCATTTATAGAAACTTCATCCAACACATCCTTGATTCTCCAAAGATCAGAAAGAAATAGATTTGAAGTTGGATACTCATTCTCTACAAATAAAGTTTGCATACTTACAAAATAAAAAAAATGTAATGATAGATAAATGAAAGAAGATATTTAATGTAACCTGAAATTATATTTGTAACTGATTAAATAAACCCAAAATGAGCAAACATCTTGCTTTATTCCAATCTTCTTCACATGGGCAATATGTAGATGGATCTCTATCTTGATAGCGAGAAATACTTCTCTAAACTCAATGCACATGAAAGCATGGCATATGTTGCATTCCATCTAAACAATCAAGTATTAGCCTCTTGTTAGAAGTTTAAGTTGCTTTAAAATTTCACTGACGATTTAATCTTGTAGTGGAAGAAATATATTTCACACTTTCTCTTATATTATAAATAATATGGCTTATCATAGAAAGACCATCTTGCACTATGAGATTTAATATGTGTGCACAACATCGAACATGAAATAATTTACCATTCAACGGAAGCTTCTTTTGAAAGTTTATGCTATCACACAAAAGGCCAACTGCTTTGTCGTTATATGAAGCATTATCCTTGTCACACTAAAACTTTGCCTTCAATTTCCCACTCTTTCAAACATTTATAAATAGCATCATGAATATCATGTGCTCTATGTGTGGATTAACATCAACAAAATTTAAAACCTTCTTTTGTAGACACCACTCTTTATCAACAAAATGCCCTGTGATAACCATATATTGAATTTTTTGTTCGGACTTCCATAAGTCTGTTGTTATGCTTATCATCCCTATTGAACTTAACAAACTTTTCAATCGTTTCTTCTCAATTTCATAACTACTGATACAATCTTGCTTTGCCATTGCACGTGAAATTTTCTCATATTGTGGACTAGCAGCCTTCATCAAAATATTAAACACTTCATACTCTATAAAAGTGAAAGGCAACTCATACACCATGATCATATGAGATGTAATATCTCTAATTTTAGCATGATCATACTTCCAGTTTTGCTACTCGACTAGTAGATGTAATTGATTTTCCCATAGTGATAAGTAGTTGTCCCTTTCCTAAAATTTTTTGGACAAGTTTGAAGATGCCTTTTATATTGTATTGTTGCCATCCTTATTTTTATTCATGTATAACTTGCTGATTGCATTGCACTTTCTCAACACCACTTTTTAACTTTACAATAGTGAAGTCTTTCCAAACATCTGAAGTTCTCTTTCTTTTCCTCTTTTCAAAAGGGTTTTCTTGAATATCATCGATAACAAGATCTTCACTTCTTTCAGTGGCACTTATAATAATATTAGCATCTATATCTGCTTGATTCTCATTCATGATTACAACACTAGAAAAAAGGAAAAATAATGATCACTCCAAAAAGTCTACTACATCATTATTAAATTAAAACATTTAATACAAAAAACTATATAAAGGACAAAAAATGTATAGGCTCATATAAAAATGCTTTATTAGTGTCATTATAGGATGAGAGATATTAGGCTTGAATCTTCCAAACCCTAAACTAAAAGAAGAGGTCTAAAATATTGAAAATAATGCTCTCAACTTCCAACAAACTAAGATCTACAATAGTAATAAATTTGATATATATATATATATATATATATATATATATATATATATATATATATATATATATATATATATATATATATATATATATATATATATATATATATATATATATATATACAACAAGATAATCAATTAAAATAAACTCAATCTAGAAGAATATCAAAGAATAATCAACTAAGTTGCACTAAATGAAGCAAAAAGATATAATCATTGCCTTTTAAAAAAATCTATCTTTAGGTTGCCTGGTCAATGAAAGATAGACATTAAATTTAATAAAATGGGAGGGATCCATAACTCTTTTTTATCACTTCCATCAATATCTTCATAACTCTTTTTATAACAAATAAGCGAAATTGAAATCCTCAAATAGAATATTTTTGACATAAGTCAAACACAAAATATCAGTAATATTTGAGTTAACAAATACATGAACAACTACCAATAGGCAACAAAATAATAAATCAAAATCAAAGCGAGAATGCGAGCAATTTACATCATAATATTATGACACTAGCATAGAATCAAGTTGGTATTACTAATATTCCTTGGTGCATTATAAAAATAAAGAAGGTATGAAGCTAATTGGGAATCACACTCATAAAAGCGGACAAAAAAAGAAAGTGAAATAGTAGTTAAAATGAAACCCCTCCTATAGCAAGTATGGCTATATTATAGAAAATTACTATTATGATAGAGTTCTGGATATTTAAAGATCACCAAATCATAATATTGTCACACTCAAGGCAGAAGAACCTTCCTAAGCCTAGAATCAATCAATGCATAAGAACTCTATTATCAGCACAAGCATATCAACAAGTGAGGCATTAGCATACAAGTAAAGTGATAGAGCATTACATGAGACAAGCAATAGAACTTGATTATCAATCTTAGCAGTTAGCACAAAATTATTTAATGCCATACCTAAGATGACCAAAGATTCAGAACCTGAGAGAGAGACAGCAACTAACCGGAAGAAGTCGAAGAGGAAAAGAAGCTGAAAAGAGAGAGCAGTCGAAGAAGAAGATAGAACGATTGGTTCAAATACGGTTTCCTCGATTTACCTTGTGAATCGTGAAATTGATAAGAAGATGAGAGAATGCCGGCGGAAGTTGAAGAGAGAAGGAGTGAATGCCTACGGAAGTCGATCTGCGAGTTAGGGCTTTGGTGCTTGCTTCAAGGACGAACCGATAGAGCTTAGGAGTAAAGCGGCGTTCTTGAAATCACGAGCCTCGTCGGCACTAGGTAAATGAACTTCGTTTAATTTGGATGAGCAAATGACGGGTAGAGGGAATATATAAATATATAATTAATATTATAGTTATCCATTTGGACCATTTCATCATTTATAAATTAAATAAAATAATTTATTAACTTTAATTAAATATTTAAATAATTAATATGAGTTTCTTTTATTTTTTTGTGTATTTATCTTATAATTTATAAACTATAATATTAATTATATTTTATAAAATTTAATTAAATATATCATATATTTGTATAGATTATACTAGTAAATTTAATAAATTATAATATTTTTATTAAATATATAATTAAAAAATTATAAGTTATATTTACTTATATTTTAAATATATGAATTATTATCAAATTTAATATCAATTAATTAATAAATTACTTGTCGAACAATAAACGAGTATGTTCATGAACATAAACAAGCGAGTAAGATCATGTTCATGTTCAGTTCATTTA